>OY759168.1:600280-767780 GCA_963662145.1 Sturmia bella | reverse complement strand
ATCAACCGGCATTAGAAGCAGTTGAGGTCACATTCATGCATTTTTGCAACAGACAAATGTCCTTGTATACAATGATTGGCCAGAGCACTAGCAAGCAATATACGAGCTGCTGCCACGTCCGCTATATTCAAATAACTTGTACGTATTTTCTAACATGTGTATTCGAAATATCTATACATATATCGGTCGGTTTTTATTTTAACAAAAGAAAAAATAAAAACATATTCTTTTCGTTTAATACCCGCTTTAATTCGACACGGATTCTTTAAGGTTTGCAAATCTGATGATTTTAAAATAAAGTTTTGTAATACTTTGAACTTTCCGTTAATTTTGGTTAAAAAGTACAGCTTTGAAAGTATTTACTCGTAGTAACTACTTCTGGGAATTAAGTATCAAAAAAAAACCCCACAAACACACAACACTCGGAACCCTAATACCAGCACTAGTATGATGCCGAATTCACTGTATTCACTATCCTTTATCGATCTGTCACCATTTCTATTATTTGTTTTACCTCGAATATCGATTGAGGAACTTGTGATTGTGACGTCAATGTTACACATAATTATTATTAAAGTTACATATCGAAGAATCGAAAAGGAAATTATTAGATCAGTTACCTAAAGCATCAGATGCATAGTTTAATGAAAACAAGTAAGGGTACTACTTCTTCAGCTATGCCGAATTTTAAATACCCTTCACCAGCATCACGTTTATCACACATCTGCGTAGGATATTAACTACAGTAGTTTGTCAAAAATTTAATTTTCCGCAGATTATGCTTAAGCCCTACGAAATCGGTTTTGTCACTGTTATAAAATTGGTTAAAAAGGATTTGTTAGAGAATCGTCAAAATACTGAAAACCACTATATCTAGCAACTGTAGTAATAATAATAAAAAATAAATACTTGTTGTTGAGATGGTTGAAAAGAAATCATCCAAGTGCCAGCTAGGACAGTTGTTCATACGTGCGTACATATGCTTGCATTAACCCATCACACACAAATAGTTTGAGAGTGATTTAAATTTAAAAACGAAATCAGATTGAATAACGGCATTCTCAACAGGAATCGCTAATTGTTTGCTGGGAAAGTTGGGAAACAAACTTAATCACAACTTTTCTTTTAGACTGGTACTCAGGGATGAACCCTATATACATACATACATATGCATTGCATTTTACTGGAACTAGGAAAATAGCAAAGAGGGGTTGATGGGTGAAAAAACAAAATCGGGAATGTTGGTGGACGTTTGTTAACTCAAATTTGTTTCTCTAATCTCCCGCTTAACTTATTCCACATTCATCTTTTAATCACAATTTATTTTACATTCTTTTCCTACGCTGGTTTCCTTCGCATATTTAGATTAATTGAAGGGCTTTAAATTGAAATGTTTCAAAATCCCAAGATTTTAAAAACATGAGCTAGTGCCTGTGTACGATTTGTAGTTTGGTAAACAAGCTATAAAACACTTTTCTCGAGAGTTTACATTCCAATCAGTATAATTTTGAATTGAAATGCTAAAGTCAAATCATTTTGTTAAGATTTGATTTCGTGTTTGCTGGGAATGGCATTATGTCGAAATTAATTGTATGATAAATGTGCTTGCAGACACTAAGCGAAAAGGTGGAGTTTTGTGGTAATGGCGGCGGATTAACGTGATGTATTTTGTGCATACATACATATGCATGTATATGCATTATATACTTCCATATTTTAATTTCAAATGCGGGTAATAATATATACTTAGGTTTTCTTTAATTCATTTTCACTTGTCATGGGCAAATTTTGCCAGCTCGTAGATGTGTCTGCAATACCTTGTTGTAACACTGGTTGCATCATATACACATACATATGTAGGTAGATACATAATTATTGTAAATTAAAGCGGTGTAGTAAATTAATTTACTTTTTTATACCCAATATCATGCTCTCCAAGGTATAGACATATGTACCTAGGTATTAGGGAGATCGATTATTCCAGTTTTTTTTGAGAACGAACTTTCGAATATCGCATGGAGTAGCATTTTGAATAAAGACGGTATCAGGTAAAACTTGTGAGGAAAACCCGGTTAAACGGTTTCTTTTATAAACATAACACTGGAGATAAACGTACTTCAATTGTTTCGAAGTATATGTACCAATTATTTTTTTTTTTTTTGGGTCTTATAAAACTGGACTTTGAAAGATATCGCTCACAGAGTGTGGTTGTTGGACTTATAAAACATAAATTACTACAGTATTTAGTGTATTTTTTTTTTTTTTTTAAGTCTTTGAGTCACACGTTTTTCTTTATGTCTATCAAAATTTTTCAATTTACATAAAGTTTTCAATTTTTGGTCACAAACGTACGTGTACCATTACATGTGACATTGGCCGTGTTTATTTGCAACAGCTTGTATGTTCAAAACTTAAAATTAGAATAGCTAATAAAAATGTTTTCGAAAGCAAATGTTATGAAAAATTTGTACATATTAATAACGATTTCAATGCTAATTATTATTCACAATTTTGTAAGTAATAACCTATGTATAACTACGTAAAAAACTAATTTGTGTGCTTATTCTTTTTCGCAACATGAATCTCCAAGGCGTTCGATTGCAAAATGACCTTTAGCCGTCAAAACAATTTTTGATTCCATCACTGAAGTACTGGAAATATACCGTTGCATTAAATTTTTTTTCTATTTTAAACTACAAATATTTTGATTGTAACAAGAAATTATATTTTAATATAATTTTTATTAAAACGAGAAAGCCAGGTAAAAAATGTTATAGCAAAATAGAACACACCTAACTAACTATGTCTTAAGCTTCGTATAGACGGTTGTCAGATCTTACAATATTGTAAGACCTAACAACGTGCTGGCATGGCAATCTACTAGAAGTACAAAATTGTCAGCATTAAGAAAATTATCAGTTCAGACAATTGCAAGAAAATCTTACAATTTCATTGCCAGACAATTGCCTGACAATAAATTTAGCTACCAACGAAAATTGTCAGCTTACACGGATTTAAGATTTTCTACGTATCAAAAAATGTCAGCCAATTGTCATTATCAAAATACACACACACACACACACTTGCCATTCTTAATTCTTTGATTTTCTCGCTCAATAACCAGGTTTTTAATTTTTTAATTCTCTTTTCTGCAACTTTTTACCTCTCGTACTCACATTTTTACTATTCTCCTGTTTTTTTCTGTCTTTTTCGTATACACACATTTTTCTTTAATTTTCTTTGTCATTACTCTGACAATGACGCCACTGTAAGGTGTTAGGAATTTATGCATCTTACAATATGCCAACGTCTGACAATGTAGTAGCAATGATGATGCCAAAGTATTCAGACGATTGACATTTAACTGACTATTAATTTATAGGTAAGTGGCCTGCTAATGCTTTTGCTTACAATATTGTCAGGAAGAAATTCTAAGTTTTCATGATTGGCTAAAAATATTCAATACAGTTTCTGACAATATTGCAAGATCTGACAATTGTCTTTACCTAGCTTTACGACTTTTCCTCGTGTTTCTTATACAATAAATGTTTTATAGATAGCATACGATATGTAGTCACTTAGACGTGTAAAATTTGGCAGATACAAAAAGTCCTCAAAAATATTTTCTCTGCGAATATTTTGAATGGAGATTTTTAGCGTTTTCCTACATTTAATAAAATTTTGTTTAGTTAATTTATTAAATTTTGTCCACAGCCGTCGCAGTTTAGTTTACCATGTCATGTAAGTCTATTGCAATGTTATCATCAGCAAAGATATGATTAGGTATATAACTGTGAAGCAAATTGCTTAGAATACTTAAGAAGAGAGTTGTTAATGGGAAGATGTGTCAGGATTGGATACAATATTCAAGAATTTATCAATTTATTTCGTAGTTGTGTAATACGCAATATCAAAGACTCCGAAAATTCGTATGAAAATCGGTTTAGGATATCTGAGAACTTAAGGAGAAAAAGGTTAGAACTTCTTCAGCGTGGAGTAAAGTTTTCCGATAAACTTCCAAGTATTGTGGAGAATTTTTGTGTATTAATATTGGTAGAACTGTATATGGGTACAACAATGGGTTTTAAAAATGTGTATATCTTTTATTAACAGTGCCATCACAAAAACGCACAAAATCATATGGAGAGATGCGTTGTCCTAATCAATGTGCCTTGAACTGTATATGCGTTCTGACCTTTTTGCTTCGTTTTGATATTTTTTTACGAAACATTAAGGTTGCCATGTGCATAAATATTAGACAATTCATGTTTTTATATCAAAAAAGATAAACGAAAAACAGTGCACATATGTAGTGTTCCCCCTCCCCCTAGTGCTTTTCACAGGATGCCACCGAAATCTGGGAAATGCCGCAACATTTTCAAATTAATTCAAAGTTTTGTGATAATATGGTTGTTCTGTGCAGTGAGTTTACTGTCTAATATTGGTCATCCAAAGATTTTATTGTTATTTATTTGTAAGTAAGTGAGACAATATACAAAATTCAGTTGCGGCATTCGAGAACTGGCCGCCACAAAACTTTTTAGGTAATTTCAGCCCATGTTTGTATTTATTTATTTCATCCAGTTGGAAAATTATATTTAGTAAATGAAAGAGTGAACATTAGTTGCTTTATTTCAACTCTAAATGCTACAGTCTTGGTAATAGCACGCTAATTACTACATAAGCTATGCTTACATTTAAAAAATCAAATTTAAATACTATCTTCTTTTAACTTAGGCATTTATTACTAGTTTTCATGTTACAAGTTCGATCTACTGAATATGAATATAAAACGAGATGTATTAGTTGTGAAAAAATACAGCTTTCAAACTCTAGTCCACCTGGATAGTTCATACATTTTTCTCCTTGAACGTTTTAAAGAACTGAAACCCTTTTAATGAGAATACCCTTAATAGTCGGTTTTTAGTCAGGGATAAAAAGTGGTCAAGGATAAAACGAAAAAATGAATCAGATGTAGCGATGTATGTACATAAAATGCACAAGGAACAGTTATTATGTAAATGTATTGGTTGGTGGTGGTGTTGGCGTAAAATATGCAATAAAGTTAATTGCAAAACCACAGCTAATTAATTAAATTTAATGCAATTCAATATATAAATTAAAATACATAAATACGTACATACATATGAGCGTACATTTAAACTTATTCTGTTTAACAGTTTTATAGACTACTTTTAAATTTTTGAATGCGTTTGGTTTGCGGAAAAGATTTTCCTACTACCATACCTAAAATCTAGTTGTCTACCCATCAAAAATTCTCATGAACGTTCCCAATGTATGAAATAAAAAATAAACGAAATATGGACTGTGCAACTGGAAGTCCAATTTTAAGAGCTTGCACAGTGCGAAAAGCTAGCGGTCTAGCGGATAATAAATATATATATTTTTATTTTCAGAAATTAATAAAATTTTAGTTTACGATTATTTCAGAGACCTGGAAAAGAAAACCATTTTAGATTTTCGGCTGATATACTGAAAACACAGGGCTGTATGCAATGTTGAAGTAGTGTGATGAAGAGCATTAATGACTTGAAATTTTAAGTTTGGTATTATTGAGAGTTTTATTACCTTATTAATTCTATTTTTTTTTTTTTTTTTTTTTGGTAAAACAGGTACGAGAGAGTATAGAAACATCATTTGTTTAGGTGGAAATTATGTCAACACTACCAATGGTAAGTTTTGTCAAATTTAGAAAAGTCGGAAGAGATGAAAAAAGAGACAACACTAGATAACATCAGAAAACTATTGTATTCGAAATTAATTCTAATAATGTAAATGTACTCAAAAAGCTGCCTGACTAAAGGTGGCTAAGCGAAGTGTACACAGCTTTTTCGGCAAAAAGCACTGAGGGCAATTTGATAGGGTTTTTGTAAAAATTAATATTTTTACTTTATTTTGTTATTGGTAGCTGTAGATGCTAAGTACTAATATTTATTATAATTAAAACTTAAGTATGAAAATACGAACTTAATTATTTACTTGCATGAAGAGCCAATTGAAAAGTACTAATTCAGATCCAAAAATAGACCTTACAAAAGTTTTCTGTCTTTTTTATCCGTTTATATTCCGCCGACATTTCGTTGATGCTAATCAACTTATCAGTAGACTCAAAAAATTCCTTAAAGAATGTTTGAAACTTAACTACTTATTCCATAATTCCCATGAACAAAATGGGAATCAGAAATGTTCACACAAACCTTTAACACAGTAAACATTTTTTTTCGTTTTGCAACTCTTTTACTTTTCTTTGCAACCTTCTGTGCAACGAGACTACTGATGAGCTGATTGGCATCAACGAAATGTCGGCGACATATACACGGCTGAAAAGGACAGAAAACATTTGTAAGGTATATTTTTGGACCTGAATGAATACATAAGCATGAAATTTGAATGGTCTTAAGAAATTTAATTTTAAAATAAATTTGTAATTAAGAATATTTATTTAAAATGCGAGTCGTAGCACTGACCTATGTGTGGTTGCAGTTCCATAAGAGAGTTCCAAATACTTTTTGTAGCTTGAGTGTAGTAACCGATTTCTGCATTCGGATGCAAACCAAGGACGTCTGGCTTATTAACCAGGGGCAATTTATCAATATGTGCTTGAAATATAAGAACTACCGTTAAATACATGTCAAATAGTAGCCAATGTTTGAAATACCAATGATATCTTCTTTTAATAGAATGTCTTCGTCGGGAAGGCAATAGTCTGCGTGCTCATTTTTGTGAAAATGAAAAGGTTGAAATGAATCAAACAAGAAATCACCCATATATTCGTTCATATAAGTTCGAGCAATTCTGCGATCAAAATCATCTATAATGCGTCCCCCATACATCACCTTAATGATTAAAATGTACGAAAACAAAGCAATTCTAGAGTAAAATAGTTATATATTTCAACGAGTACTTACCTCACCAATCAGATACTTCAGACTGTTCCATGGAATCTTATCATCTTTGACACGGCTTAAGTATGTGCGCAAAATTTCAAAACATACACCAAAATCTGATTCATTAAAATCGTAGCAAATATTCCACCCCATCTTATCGTACTTTCGCCTTTCCTTCGGTGATCGCAGGAGAAAAACAAGATACGTTACATATTTTCCAAAATTCATACAGTAATTGTGAGTCGTTATTATGACAACTTGATTTTACATTTTTAAGACATTCTATTTTATCAACAGCATCCATATTTGTTTAAATCTATGAAAGGTCATTAAATCCCCCAATGGCTAATATTAAAAACAATCTCTTAAAATATCTACATAGTATGTGAAACGAATAAGGAACTACCAAGAGACAACAGTATAGGCTGAAAGGTCTATACCGGGAGCAGCAATGGTAGGCTGTTCGCGAAAGAGGGTACACAATGCTATTAAGTGTGCTTCTTGCAACATAGACTTGCAATATGAAATGTAGAAGAGATCGCTACGAAAAATTACGGGATAAGTACAGCGCAATAACTGGAAAAAGCAAATCTGATCCTCTCCGGTCATCACGCTAAATAGCAATGGAAAAATATAAGATTTTGGTCTAAACAGAGCAAGCAGATTAATGAGGAGACGTCTGGATGAAAAAAATTGTATAAACGTATCCAGAGGAATAACCCAATCCTGTAAAAAAAAAAAAACACTAGGGCACATTAATCGTTGGCAAATATTCATAAGAACAAGAACTTGTAATTTTTTGGAAGAGAAATTAAAGACAAATTAACTTAGTTATTTCTCATGGGAAAACATATGTTCATTGAGGAATTTTATTGCCAGTACAGCAACAAATGGTGAAGAATGGTGGGGAAAACGCTAAACTTTGACTATATTTTTTCTGGCAGGGAGACCTGAATCCTGAGAGCAAAGCAAAACCTGGAGTTTCAGTGAACTATGGGAAGGAGTAAAGTAACTGGGGAAAGATGCCAAAAGTTAATGAAGGAAACGTTGGAAAATCGTAGTTACTCCATCAAGAACTAAAAGGGCAAATAGTTACATCGGCATTAATCTAGTATTTTTAATTAAAAATATAAACAGCCAATGTCCCCAGCCAATAAGTTATTAACTTTACTCTTTTTCTCTTTTTTAAATCACTACAAATTTACTACAAGAAAAATGTTTCTCAATTCTGAGGATGTAAGTAATTAACAAATGTAAAAACATCGTATATTTTGCAGATCTGAATAAGTGATCCATTCAGCTGTCCATCTTAATTTCTTCTTAAAGTATTAAATTTAGACAAAAAAAAATTAGTTTAATTTCTTCAATGATGATGTAATGTAAGTGAACAAAAGAGATTCAATTTCTTGGTTGTTGTGGATCTTGAGAACTCTTTGTTAAACAACCTTTGATGTTCGATTGAAAGGGGGGTTAATTGACATGGGCAATCTGCAACAAAGGTTTATTATAATTATCTCGTAGGGGAGAACAATTATAATAAGATTTTGGGTGAAAGAAAATAACCTTAGTAATTTCTTTCAATTAAAGGTATTTATTCAATTAAATGCTTATGATAGTCGAAGCGATTCGGTCACTTGCAAATGTGCTCTGTGCCAACCATAACGCGGCACCAGACGTATAAGGCCTGGGCTGGCGGCATGTCCAAACTAGTTTGGACAAAAAACAAACTAGAATTATTTTTGATAAGTATTTGAATTGTATATGATAAAATGTAAAGCTGGTAACACTGATGGGATATTTGGAAGATAGTTTCCAATTGTCAAGGTCTTTGTCAGAAAACCGAACCTTCCTTTTATGGAGGCCATTAAATTTATACTTACTTGCCGTTTAATCACCAACCAAACCAAACTTATCCCCATCAGCGCTTCCAGCTTCAAGGTAATTCAACTCTTGTTGATAAGCATTTAATTGAATAAATACCTTTAATTGAAAGAAATTACTAAGGTTATTTTCTTTCACCCAAAATCTTATTATAATTCTTCTCCCCTACGAGAGAATTATAATAAACCTTTGTTGCAGATTGCCCATGTCAATTAACCCCCCTTTCAATCGAACATCAAAGGTTATTTAACAAAGAGTTCTCAAGATCCACAACAACCAAGAAATTGAATATCTTTTGTTCAGTAAGAAAGTTATGCAAAAAAATCTGCTGCATAGTGTTTTTAAGTAATAGGTTTATATTATTTCATACTACATGAAAAAATGTGTTGTTTTAATGCATATAGGTGTAATTATTTCTTCGGTTAGATATTTTGAACTTAAGCGTATTCTCGTTTTAATAAATATATTGGTGGTTATTCTGAAAAAATGTGTCGAAGAGGTGAAGATTTCCTTTGCAAACAAAAACAAAATATGAAGAATTGTTTGTGTTTTCCATACACTACAAGAATAAAATTAACGAGGTAATTAACCTCTCACCTCTTACGAAGCCCAAAAACAATTTATTTGTACTTTGAAATTTTCTTCATGTTTTCTCTGTATAGATTCACTTCCCCAACACGTTTTCTCGAATAACCAACAATGTTTTCTTAAATCCACCAAAATTCAAAACTCTATTAAAACGAAAGTGACCTCAAACTCTAAATACTTAGCTGAAGAAAAATTAATAACATATAGTTTATTTGATCTTTTCTTTTATTTTAATAATAAATTTAATTTTAAGGTTTAAGATCTTTTTATAAAAATGTTTATAACAAAACAAATATATTTATTTATTTCAATGTTTCGCCCACAATTTGTTGGCTTCTTCAGGAATATTTTTTAATATTATTTTAAAAATAACAATGAAAAAAGTTTTGAGTTATAAAAATTCAAAATTCAAAAATTTTAAACTCAAAGAAAAAGTTTTTAAAAATATTTACACCTTAATGAAAAACTCATACATATTCAAACCAAATAATAATAATTCTACGACTAACATTTTTTTTGTTAATTTCTCAAACATGTTCTTCTCATTGTGCTAGATCAAATCATTATCCTCATTTTGAAAATGTTTCAATATTGAAAACAGAAAATAATTGTAAGAAACGTTTTATGTTAGAAATGTTAGAGATTATTAGTACTCCAATATCACGTAGAATGAATTTTAAAATAGATACAGAGAATGTAGCACAGAATTATAGATATTTAGTCAGTGAGAAATTAAATACATTATGTGAAATGCAATACTATAAGTATAATGTTAACACAGTTTTTTAAAAAATGTTCTATGAGTAACATTTGTTCTTTAAAATTTAATTTAATACACAACATGTTTGAGATATTAACAAAACAAATGTTAGTCGTAGAACTATTATTATTTGGTTTGAATATGTATGAGTTTTTCATTAAGGTGTAAATATTTTTAAAAGCTTTTTCTTTGAGTTTAAAATTTTTGAATTTTTATAACTCAAAACTTTTTTCATTGTTAGTTTTAAAATAATATTCCTGAAGAAGCCAACAAATTGTGGGCGAAATATTGAAATAAATAAATATATTTGTTTTGTTACAAACATTTTTATAAAATTTAATTTATTAAAATTCAATTTATAATTAAAATTAATAACATATGTCGAAAAAACTAATATCAACACTGAAGGAAAACGCTTCGTAAATGGACGAATATTTTACGTTAATGCTATGAAAAATGTCATTGGTTTTGGTCCAACGTAGCGCTTCACTCGTTTAATCAAACATGTTTCGTTAAATTCAAAATTGTCGTAACTACAATGAAACTGTTATGTTCATATATTTGACATTACCAGTACGTAAAATTACGTTTCTGTTACGAAGTAGCTTCGTTTATAAAATGAAACAGCTGATGTTGCTAAAAAATTTTGCATTACCAAAAACAAAAAATTAAACACTACAAACATGTTTTGTAATCTAATATGTTGGCTTTTTATTTTAAATGCAAAAAGTCAAAGCTTAGCACTTAAAATAAAAACTATTAAAGTAAAAATTAACTGTTTTTACTAAAACACTTGAAAACTAAAACCAAAATGGCCACACGGTACTGATTTGTTCGTCGTTCGCCGGCGTAAGAAATATAAATAAATCTATTTCACGTTCGCCGCGTACAACGAGTTTCGACCGACGCTGTGACTGTGTGCATTTTCATATACACCAATGTGTCTTATTTTTGACGGCGAATATTCGCGGCGAAAAATTCGTCGTTCGTCCCAGTTGTGTTCCTAGCATAACGGCTTCGTTCCCTGATACGAAGCGTTTTTCTTCCAATGAAGAACGTCCATATCTGTCTTCATAACAACACGTTGAAAATTAATTTAAAAACATTATGTGAACGAGTGATTTCTGCTACAATTCTGGAGCCAAATGCAAAAAGTTTCACTTACTTGAACTACACCATTAAAGAACGATAAAACATAAACCAAGGGCAAAAATGATTTATGTGTACAGCTCTCCAAACGATCTTGCCGAATTTTTAAAAATGTTGACTGCAAATTCAACTTTAAGCCATTTGGGGGTTCCATTACAACTATAAATGAATGCAAAAAAAAAAGATACGTATGTTTAGTTCTCCAAATACCGACTACATGAGTGTGTGCTTTTTTTTCTTTTTTATTTAGACTAGTACTCAGAGGATTGCATTGCACCGGAACTAAGAAAATATATTTCGACGAAAAGAAATTACATTGTAACTGGCAGTCAATTTGTACCGTACAGCTGAAGAACGAGTTTTTTCTACAGTGCTTTGTGCGACTCATAGATTATACACGTGTATTGTGCAAAAAGGTCCGGGTTTCGGGAACAAAATATCTGATCTCTTCAGAGCAAAATCTATTGAAGTACTGATAAAACACTTCGACGATGCCCCATGAGTCAACCGCTGAGCTTCTTCGCTCACTTCTGCAGACGGTCGAGTAATCCCAAAATAGACCTTGAGACATCGGCCACAAACATAAAAGTGGTATTCCATTTTCGGTTGGATATATGTAGGTGGTATAGACATTAACGAGAATAATGCCTGTTATGTGTTGTGCAGTGTACCTGTCAAATTTTGCACTGCAAAATTTACGAAATCTTTTGACATCTAAAAATTTGCATTGTTTCATTTTCAACTGTGGAAGCGCTCTTTTGTTTTGTGGTCCATCAAAAATATATATAATTTATTTGTTACATTAATTGAGGAGCGCACAACATTTTGTAATAACTAGAATGCATTGAGAAGACAATTATTTATCTAGACTCTTAAGCCAAAAACCTCCGTGTGAGAGCACAAATCAAAAACCGCCTGGGAATAACAATTCCGACAAAAATGCGTAGTTACGTATGAAACGAAGAAGAAGATTGAAACCAATGTGGCATGAACGTTGTATTAAACTGTCCTTTGTTTATTTATAGCAAAATTCATTTTATATTTAATATGCACTCGCACTAATTAGCTGTACAATTTGATTTGATAGTTCTAAGAACTATCCTGTCCAATATTGGGTAGTCGACTACAAAAAAGTCAGGCTTAAGTTAATTTTTGCAATGCAAATTTTCAGTTAACAAAAGTGTATATTCTCTACAGTAATTTTTTTATTGTCGCCACTAAAAGGCCAAGTACAAACTGACATGCATTTATTTCGACACTTTAAATGCAAGCGGACGAAACTTCACTTTTATTTCTTTTTCGAAAGAAGTAAAAATGTGCATAGTAACACGGCAATTTTAAAACAGTTAGTTGTTTCCCATGAAAAGTAGTCCAGTTTTAGAGTCTAGATTCTGAAGTAGTCGTCATAGGTTATGTTAATCGGAGGGATATGATAGACCACATTCTTCGACATACATTTAAGCCAGTGTCATGTTGTGCGCTGGATTTAACCATAACAGTTTTAAGTCATAAGTCCTAGGTTTCCTCCAGCATATGCCCCAAATGTGTGTAATGTCCAGTAAAGTGTCGTTCCGTTGATACCGGGATCATATTTTTTAGACGGCGAGGTATTGGCATAAACAGTGTTCTTAGGTCTAATCATCCTACCCACATGTACTACGATCATTTCTTCCCGCTATTCTTATGCGGTTTAGATATGAGTAATATCTCATCACTCGCATTATTAGCCTCCATTTAGGCCTGATAATTGTCAACATCGCTCGCCACAGTTACATATAAAAAAATAATAATAAGAGTATATATGTAAGTAAATCAGAGCAGTGGGTCAATCAGTTTTATATAAAACACATTTACGTAAACCCAGATATAAGTCAGAAAAGTGATAAAAGGCATTTAGTGAAGCTCTCTCTACAAATTAGAAGAGGGTGCAAGAAGTTATTACAAAAAAAAAAAAAAATTACCTTTTAAGGATTTTTGTAACAGACCAATCGGAAAATTGTCGCTTGCATCAGTTGTAATCCATAAGCGAAAATCTGGATGAGGTGCATTTGCTTTTCCCAAATAATTTTCCAGTTGCCTCAGAAAACTAATAAGCAAATGACCATTTTGCAATATCAGCCACTTTCCTTGTCGTTGAGATTTTTCTAGCAAGTTCAAAGCTGCCTGAAAAATGAAGAGAAATAAGCATATTTTAGGAAATGGTAAAATATTTTACCATTTTCCAAAGGGTCTTATAGTCTACTTGAGAGTAGCGGAAATGGTAAATGATATAAAGATTAATGATGTAAGGCGCAAAACCTTAATAAAGCCTAAATTAACATGAAGTAGATAGTAGATATTTAATAACATAAAAACATGCCAACGCAATCTGTCGAAATCGATGACCCAATTTCTTTCTGCACTTTTGGCAGTCAAACATTTAAAATTTAATGACGTTCTTGTGTTTTTTATATCGGGACAAACCGGTACAGAGGTATACTTTGGTACCGTTATTGTGCAGCATAAATGGAAATCCCTGCCAGTGAAAGTACCAGTACCCCGTTTTAACGGAATTTGAACCGGTTACGGCGTTTTTATGGTACCGTGTTATAAACGAATGAAAGCTTCTAATTTCTGCAAACCTCATCGTTAGTTTGCTTTGGTGTGACATTTCTACATACATATGTATGTACAAGCAAGTGTGACGACTACTATCAAAATAGCTAAAGTACAATGAAACAATTCTAAAAACCCACTTTCTTCTGCTACCAATTAACTTGGATTGGGTTGAGTGCTGAATTCAAAAAAGACAGCTTTTGTCAAACACTTTTTAAGGTGATACGTTTGTTGGGTAAAATAAAAATTACTAGCTGTTGTAACATTTTTCCAACATGGAGGAGGGGCATTTAGTTTTTTTTTACATCTGACCCAATATACATACATACATTTGTTGAATTCATTCCTTTTCTCCATTGTCTGTTTGATCCCTCAAAGGTTTATTTATTTATTTATTTGTTTTGTGTAGTTCGTTTGTTTATCTGTTGTCTGTTTGTTTGCATTAAAAGCAAAAAATTGACAGAATTGACTATGTGTGCTCTCCCTATGCATATGTATAGGTAGAATAATTTACAAATTCAATGTTTCCACATACATACATATGTATGTGTAGCCAAGCACCAACTTTATATATATATATATATATATATATATATATATATATATATATATATATATATATATATATATATATATATATATATATATATATATATATATATATATATATATATATATATATATATATATATATAGGTATATATATATATATATATATATATATATATAGGTATATATATATATATATATATATATATATATATATATATATATATATATATATATACCTATATATTTATATATATATATATATCTGTAGACATAGATAAAAAGTTTATATTCATTTTAGACAAATGCAAGAAAAAATACTATTTGCGTTATTTACCTTTTCCTGTCCCTGTCCCAATGAAAGATGGTAAAAGTTGCACAACCCAATACCAATTTGTTCGGCTAATTTCATCAAATCATCTGTGGGATCTGATCCAGCACTCAATATAAAGCAAACTGGAATGAAGCACGTTGTTTGTTCGTAGATTGATTCTAAATTTACGACTGGTGGCATAATGAAGAACTCATCCATGGTGTCGATAATGTACAAATTTATAGAGCGGTATATTCGGTCGACACGGAAGCAGCGCATAAGCATTAATTTCTGTTGAAAAATCATACGTTTGTCATTAAATTGAGCTGTAAACTTATGCACGAGGACAAATATAAGAAAGTAAGTATACTACGGTAGAGTGCGAGACACGTCAGTTTCGCAAAATGCAAGAGTACTCACTTGAAAAGAGCTGCAGTTTTCGTTAAAGTGCCCCGGACAAGAAACTTCTTCTGGATTTTCCAAATCATACCACTGAAAAACAATTAAAGTTTCTTTAACTCATCTAATTGTAAACAGATAATAGTTTATTATTAGCTATTAAAAGCATAGTAAATTATTGATAGTTTCAAATAAACAAATCGTAGTATGAGATGAAAACTCGTTGCTGAGAAAATTAAATACGTACATATATGTACATACATACATATATGTTTGCAGCAATACGATTGATCTGCGTGAAATTGTGCTCTTACATTTTTGGAATTCTCATTGACTGTTTACAATTAATAGAATATAAAGTAGAACGATTGAACATATTTTCAAATCTACTGACCAGTTGGTTGGGACCAACGAAATATTGGCGGCGTATGGAAATGCTGAAAACTTAAAGACAGAAAGCAACCAACTGTAAAATTGTGGTTTTTTGTATATTTTTAAATATTTTGGCATCCATGCAATGGAAGAATTTGTATACGAAACTCTTTTGCACAAGCCCATTTTTCGCTACAGCTTAATATAAAATACCTAAAACATCCAAAATTTTTTTTGAATGGTATTCAAGGAAATTTTGTGAGCTTTTATTTCATCATTGTCTGTATTTCTGAAGTAGCTTCCCTGACAACATTATTTTAAATTAAGCTGATGTGTATAGGGCATCAATATATTGAATATTAGCAGTTGTATCAGTACATACATACATACATGTATTGTTTATTTTCGTTTTCCCCTGTGATGCTTTAAATCGACTACATTTTTGTCCCATTTCTATAGAGTTATCTTTTGAAAAGCTTAAATGAATGTGATACTTACTTCTTTCCAATCTTTCGTAAAATTGAAAATGTGGTCGGGTAAATTTAGAAAGGAATCTTGAAAATCAATTGCCAATCGGAGTAAATCTTCCCACTGTTTTTCTGGCAGCCATTTAGCAGGGCAAGCTCTATCACTTTTGGTAATTAGAACTGATCCTTTTATGAAAAAGTCTAATTCGGCTTGACTTAGCAGCCCATTACGGAGGGCTAGTTTTGTGGCAATTTGGAACGAAAATAAAAGTTTGTGCTTCTCAAATATACCTGTACAACCATAGGAGTAAACATTTTCGGTTAAAGTTTTTATGATGTTACTAAGTCGCTTTGTAAGGACAGTGTCAGGTATGGATTTTCGTAGTGAGAATGTGAAAACATCCAGATATGCGGTGAGAGCATATTGATACATAGCGTTGATCATGGACATGTCAGAAAGGGCAAAGAAAAGAACAGCTCCTCTAATGGCTGCTGGTCTGTAGCCATTGCGTAATTTTTCTAGGTTTTCTTGTGTTTCAGCTGACAGCCTCAATTGTGTTAGTACAACTGCTGCCTTACACTTGGCATTCTCTAGTGTATCAAGCAATTCAATATTATCCAACATATTACCAGTAGATGTCGCTAGTTCCCTGAGCAATGAGTCTTCAAGGTGTTGCAGAAGCAGTTTATTTTCGCTTGTTTGATAAATTAACATTTCTCTTTGAGCTTCAAGGTCAGGCCTTTCTGCTCGAATAACAACACTCAGTAGCTGGTCTTCCAACCCTATTTGCGTAACCGTATAGTTAATAACCATTGCTCTTGCAAATATTGATGGATCAAATTTTGGATTTGAAAGCCTTGTTGTCAAATACATTCGAAAATTTTTATCGTAGTCTACATCTTTACCGCCCAATGTGACAAAAGTACGACCACCAATAGTTTTTATATTTTTTTGAAGGACATTATCTATAACTGGATCTATGTAGTCGTCTACATTCTCAAAAAGCACAGGTATTCCATACATAATGCACATTTCGAGATGTTTAAGGAAGTCAAGGTCATTGAAAGTCAAAATTTTTAAATTATTTTTTTGTTCCCTTTTCTTTATCCAAATCCATGCTTGCAGTTGAGGATCTATGCATAAAGGAAATCGAGAAGACCTGATCGCCAAAATACCGTTTTGGACCGAAAGCTCATCGGATGGTAATCCCTCTGATGACCATCTTGAAATTTCGACCTCAGTGGTAAGACTCTCCACAATGCGAAAAGGAGTCTGAATGGGTATTTCTTTGGTTTTAATATCTTCCAACCAGTCATCGAACACCATTGTCTTTCGATATTGCCACGTGAAGGCGCTTGTATAAGCTAAAAACGATGCACATAATAAACATTGTCCCACCATTACAATTAATTGGTGACCATAATTTCCAAAATCATTGCTCCAGCGAATTCGTTCTGAGCTCAATCCACTAATTAATTTATCAGAGGCATTCTAAAAAAAATTTGACGGAAAAATATCAATCAGTACATAAAATACATTTGCGTGCATATTTAAACGATTCATTGCTAAATCAGAGATAAATATTTACCAATCTTCTTTCTGCTTGTTGCATCATTTCTGTCAGTACCTTCATTTGCTTCATGGATTCGGCGTAACGATTATTGAGAGAATCCAGTTGGGTTTCAAGTTTAAATATTTCATTATTTAAATGATTGAGTAGCTTAACTTGCGTTTCCTGCTCTTGAACTAAGAACTCAACTTTCTCCTTTTTCGGTTTCACTTCTTTGTAAACTTCATAAAAACCAATCACAGCCTTAACAAACTTTAAAAGTCCAGCACCGGCCATAGATATCTTTTCCATTTCATCCAGATTGACGGATCTCATGTGATTTCTGCACTGACTTACCTGTTTGCCAGACAAAGCCTCGCAATCCATTTCCATAAGGCTTTTTAGAAAATTAACGTCTGACATCATCCCTTTAGCTGACTTCCAATTGATCTCCTTAATGCCTTTTATTATGGCCACACACTCGCACACAGTTTGTACCTGAGGAGGCGGTGTGGCAAATGATCTTATTTCGGTTATTTGTGCTTTGTCTAGTTCTGACAGTGCTTTTCTCGCTTCTTCTAAAGCTGGCAAAGCTTCAGCTAAGACTACCTCTGCCTCTTCTTTTTCAATTGAAATTTGTTTTTCTTTTATTTCGACTTCCACAGATTTTTCTGAGGCTTCTAGCTTTTTTTTATTTGCTTTTGTTGTAGCAATTTCAATTTCAGCCAACATTTGCTCGCACTCCAGTGATGATTTTTCCACATTATGTTTTTGCTCGGTAACAATAATGCGTAGTTCATCAATTTGCTTTGCAGCTTCGTCGATTTTTTGGATTCCTTCTTTCAAGCGATCCCGCTGAATAGTTATAAACAAGTTTTTTTCCTCTAAAAAAAAAACTCAAATTAAAAGTCAAACAATTTCTGTCAACTATTAATTTCTTACCCAAAAGCTTTAAGTAAATGTTGATATAGTCCAAGTAGTGCTTGGGAGTTACGTAGTTGTTGCGCCTCAATCTCTGAAAGTAGTCCTTTGAGTAATGCTGTATTGTGCTGTGCACGTGCGCTACGTGGTTTACTATATTATCTTGATGTTTTGAAGGAATCTAAAACGACCAGATAACGAATTAGCTAAAACTTTTTTAAAGATAGACTATTTGCGTTTACTAAAGCGTGATCGGTGAGGTACAATTTGGCCACAGCTAATAAGGCCTCATGAGGCCAGGGAAACAACCAGTCAATATATGTACTTCCAATGAGGCCAGGAAAGTTACGACATCGGTTGCGTAAAACATCGCCAGCTGGTGACATGCATATCACAACATGCATATTCTGTGCACATGATGCTAAGAAATACGACCAAACCGAGTTCCTTTTACGAAAATGGGTTGTCTAAATAAGTTGATGCTACTATACGTATGTATGTATGTTGAAAATACCTTGATGTGGAAAAACCATTTTCTTCGGCTGCCGCGCGACATTCATTTACAATAGAATCTTTCTCTTCATCACTGAATAATGCTGGCACAAGACCCACAGTTAATATATTGTTTATTAATTCTAAGAAACCTTCTTCGACGATCTTTTAAAGAAAAATTGTACAAGAGCTTTTAAACTTAAAAAATGTGTGAGTATGTACCTGGGCTGCTGTAAAAAGAAACACGGTTTTCTTTTGCTCTACGCCAGCCATACTGTACAGTGTTTTCAAGTCATCTCGAAAAGATTGCTCGTTGTAGCCTCGGGAAACAGAGATTTCGAAGACTTCGCACTCAGCTGCAAATGATGACAGTCTTGTTATACACTTTTTCCCACAGCCGCCAACTCCCACTAATAAAACATGACCGCGATGAATTCTTAATGCTCGATGAACTCTAGTCAAATGTTCCAAGCAGTCTTCGAAGAGAACTAGTTCCATTGCTCCCTTTCTTTCTTGATATTCCTCAAGTATCTAAAACAAAAAACAATCACATGACTGTTGCGAAATGTTTAAACTAAATGAAACGTTTTTTTTAACCTCATTAAATAAATAATAAACAGCTTCATAGTCTAAAAGATCCTCATAAAATCTTGGTTCAGATTTATTTGTTGCGTTTCCGAAATCACCGAACAGACATGGGTCTCGCATAACATATTCTAGCAGAGGAATAGTTCTTACTTCACTCTGGTCCTCATATTGGTTTAATGAAGAGACATCTTGTAAATAAATACATTTAAAAGTCTGATAAGTAAATGCTTTTAATTTTTTTTTTCAAAGTCTACTTATCGCCACATAAGATTCATAAGACCATGAGAGCAAAAAACTAAAACCCAACTCTACTAATCAAAATCTAAAGACTATTAAGGTTGTTCAAATTTATATGTATGTATATAAAAATTCTCCTTCCATTGAAGAAACTTCGAATCAGATTCTATGTATGTGTTTTATATGACGATATATGTACATTCACAACTATTTTCATTAAGTTTTTAAAGTTACCTGCAGATGCCGCTCCCGGCTCCACAAATCCATGTTCAACTTCAAAGTCGGCGTAGATCGTTTCTGCTATCTCACTCTCCAGATGGCTTCTAATCAGCAGCAAGTCCTTAATAAATCGAAGTAAAAAAAATAAGTCACAATATGAAAGTCTCTGCTACCACACTAATAAAAATTCAGTTTCACATTTTCATTTCCTTATTTTGCTCAATTTTCAAAACACATTTAAATGATTGTAAGCTTTTCATTTCGAGAAATTTTACTCCATCTGACATTTTTGCAAGAGATTACTGCTACGCAATAAGCAGGGGGAAAAAAGTAAATCATATAAAATGATATTAAAGTGGTCAGGAATTAACAGAAGAATTTGCTTTAATTATCAGCTTACCGTTATCAGCTTCATAAAAATTATAACAGGTTTATAAAGCTCTTATTTGACAGATTTTCCATACAAATATGTCAAATAGCAGTCTTATAAGCCTGTTATAATTTTTATGAATTAGGGGGTTAGTCGTTAAGAAACAATCGCCGAGTGCTAGCGAATTGCGTCCTTTTGATCACTGTTTAGCAACGAATAAAAAAGTAAAAAATAATTGTTGCGTGTACACACTCTATTTTATAAACACGTATTAATTTCGCTATTCAAGATGGACCACAATTACCAATTTGCCCAATTTTAAAAATACAAATTTTAAAAACTTGGGCGTAAGCAAAGACCTTGCTTTTTTCATATTTATGAAGTAAACAATAAATGCTAGTTTCACGATTTCGAACCTGTTCGAGTGTTCGCATAAATGCATTTTAAACAAATTTCAAATTTAGTTCTGCACTCGAACAGCGATCGTATCTCTTCAAGAGACAAGAACACCGTAAGCTATTAAAAAGGGTGAAAGCGCAAAACAAAATAATACCGACAAAACGGTAAGAGAGCATAGACTTTTTTCTTATAAATGTTAATCATCTCAAGCAGTAGTGTGATATTTAAGGATCGGTTTTGAATAAAGTAATCTATTTTGATTTTAATTTGTTTCTCTAAATTTATTAAATATAATTAATTTATATAACACTACAATAATATTCAATACTATTTGCAAAAACTTGCTGATTTTTGACAGTTTCATTTGAGTTTGATGGTAGCAATTCCTAACATTTACACCAAATTTAATACACAGAAGTGCATTTGATGAATTTAAGGAGAGACGATTTTTAATTTTTGTTCAAAACCCATTCATCAGACTAAATTTCCCTTCAAAGTTTCATGAAAACTGAAACAGAATGTAAACGCAAAACAAAAGTGTTGCAATAAAAGTGTTTTCTGCTACAGAATCTTTGAAACAGTGAACTTAAATATGCGACCCTTTTTGTATTTGTACATTAGTGTTTGGTAGACAAATATGTAAATACGCTTAAACTATTTATGAAATTTTGTGCATTATTTACAATATCCCTTTTACTATTAAAATGTTTAAAAATGTTATTACACTAAATGAAAAGTGATACGAAAAGTATTAAAAATCCACGAAAGGTGTGAAAATATCATAACTTTTAAAAGTGAACTAAAGACAAATGCTGCTTTCTAGCAAGCCACTTGCTGCTTAAATGGTGAGCGCTCTGCCGCTCGGTCACCATTCAACAGTCATACACTACCAAGGTAACAAATCGGGATCATAGTGTTACAAAATAGAGAAAATTAAAAATTCAAGCTCATTTGCAATTGAAAAAGTGCTACTAGCTTCAAAATTTAGTCGGGCTTAAGTTTGATTTTGTTTCCTCCATTTTGCAGGAAAAACGCTGTATATACTTTCTCTTCCCATTGGACTGTTCACATGTGTTGCTTCTTATATGCGTTGTGTATGACAGTCCAACCTAAGTTGGCGCGTGAAGCGTATTTTTGCTTTCTTAACCACTCTTTTCTATACAAAATTCGTGTTTAGATATCAATAATAATAAGACAAAAATCAAAATTTTTTGTAATTTTTTTTTTAAATGAAGACACGCTATTAACTTACCGATTCCGCAATTAAGCGGTCGCATACACTGCGAGTGAACTCGTTACGCCAAACACGTATTAAATCACGCAGCGTTTTGAAGTTATGTGAGTGAACAAGTAGCAGGCCGGCAAAAATTCGAGAGAGGTCTTTCAAATTGAATACATAATGAAACTTCGATGGCGTAGGAGGCAATTCTGAAATGACAATCTAAAATAAAAGTTATTAATAACACAGTGCAGCACTAAAACCTTGAACCAATTGAGACCCCGGAAATCTGAAAGCTTGTGATGGTAGAAGGAAACCCCTAGCTGGGTTTTGAATTATTAGCTAAGGTTTTTTTAAATTAATTTTTGAAGTTTTCGGCTGTGGGGTGGATTTTAGTACAAATTTCAAAAAACATGTACTGATTCGTAAGTCTATATCTCGTGAACTGTTCGAAATGCTTAGATCTGAAAAATTTGCCTTGAGATAAAATCAGAGAAACAACAACATCTTACTTACATGTCGCAGAGAAATGTTCACCATGTAAACTCCGTCCGTTTGAATGATTGTTTTTTGATGCAAAATAACTGCATATTTAAAATGTCAAAAAGTTTGCATTGTTTTGATTGCACGTTCGAATTAAATAAATGCGGGGGATTTAAATATTACGGCATGCATTGCGGAAAGAAAACGCTAGCGAAGCTGGCGGGAACATGTTTTCAGTTGATGAAACTAGCTCCGAAAGCGACGACTAAGGTTCAATATACACTAGAGCCCCGACTTGCGTCGTTAATGGGGACCGGAGAAACGCGACGCAAATCGAAACGTCGCAAATCGAATCACTTTTTTCTATATAAATGCACTGAAATTTAATTTGTTGGGGAAAATATTTAAAACAAATCAAAAAATGTTGTATTTTTGATAAAAAATACTAGCATGAGTACGTTTTTATTTATTTAATTTACTTAACAAATGTTTATATATACTATAAATAAATAACAAAACCATAAATTGGGAAAAGAAAACATAAAAATGACTCATGTTTTACGTCCTTAAGGCATATTCTGGTGAATCACACACTAAATTGTTACCATAACCAGACAGCTGCTCTTAAGCCCGTATGACACTAAATTTTTCTTGCATTGTTCAAATTTTGGAGAACAGTGCAAATATAATGTAATAGTAGAATTTAGTAAGTGCAACGCGTTCAGCTATATTAAGATAAATGCAAAACTGTCAACATTTTTGTTGAAGTTATCGATAAAAAATGAGATTATGTCAAAAATAATGTAACATTTTTCAACTTAAAATTGACATTTCAAACTTGAATGTTTCTGTGTCAGCGGTTTATGGACAATTTTTGCGATTTAACGCTTCTTTTTGGAAAATTTTTATTTCCTAGCGCTTTCTTGAAATAAAAAAAATACAACACTTACAAAAAAGATGCCAGTTTTGTTTACGTTTTGTATATTTGGTTCTTTCTAGCAATTGCTGTTTCTTTCTATCAATTCTATACCAATTAATGAAAGAAAAATGAAGTGTCATACGGGCTTTAGCACCACTTACATACATATATAAATAAGAAAAGGGGATTCACGCAATCTGAAAATTTCTTAACGTACAGGTGACGATCGTTGGTGCCAGAAGTTGTAAAAACTAATGAATTCAAGATGCTAAATACACTACAAATGCTAAAAATGGTAATCCACAATGATGCAGTAAAAAATGTAACCGAGTTTATCGACGCAAATCGAAATCAAAACGATGCAAATCGAATCGACGCAAATCGGGGTCAAAACGACGCAACTCAAACCGACGAAACTTGAAATCGCAACGACGAAATCGAATTTTTCCAGTTTTAAAAAGCGATGCAAATCGAAACTACGCAAATCGGAACGACGCAAGTCGCGGCTTTAGTATATATTTAAAAAGATTTGAAGTGTCCTTATTTTCCATTCCTTATGTTCAAAGTCATAAATTTTTCTAAGTATCTATTTTAAAATATTTGAAGTGTTCTTACATTGTCCATCATCAAAAATAAAATCCTATCACGAAATTTTATGTTTTTTGACAGGGTTGCTGTTCTGAGTAAGATGTTGTTGTTTTTTTGATTTTATCTCAAGGCAAAATTTTCAGATCTAATTAAGAGGTAAAAATTTGCTGAAGACAAAAAGGCAATATTTCGAAGATGTAGACTTACGAATCAGTACATGTTTTTTTTTGAAAATTGTACTAAAATCTACCCCACAGCCAAAAACTTCAAAAATTAATTTAAAAAAAACTTTAGCTAATAATTTAAAACTCAGCTAGGGGTTTCGTTCTACCATCATAAGCTTACAGATATTGGCGGTCTCAATTGGTTCAAGATTTCGAAGTTGAAAAATGTGGTACTGCGTAATATGCAGAGTGTCCACGGTAGGAGAAATTTTAATACCATGAGGACATATAAAATGATAAAAAAAAAAATTTAAATCCTAAAAAATGCTTAAGTTTTTTTTTCTGTTTTTTTACATACATAGCTATATAGACGCATTGTGCTTATTTTTCATATTTTTCTATTATATTCCAGGCAAATACATAGTTTCATATAGATAAAGCACGTCTGATTCAAAAATAAACCAATTTCTACAAAACTATGAAGAATGTGAATACGAAACCATACTGCATTTATTTCGCAGTGAATTACATAAAAACTAAACTATACTTTAAAGCATGTTTCCACGACATATGCTTCGCTCTCTATTCGTGCTTAACACCCCAATCAGTAGCGAAGCAACGTGCTTCGCCATACAAAATTTTGAGAGCGAATGAAGTTGCTTCATGTTGAAGCTACTTGCGAAGCATGCAAAATGTCTGTCTTCTCTAATTTTAATCGCAAATTTATCTATACTAATTGTCAAAATCATCTATTGTAAACAAAAGAAAGAAAAACAAAAAACAAAAATATCCCGCGAAAAGTGAAAGTTAATTTTTTAATAGCAATAAAATAAGAAAAAAGTGAAAATAACAATGAACAATAAGCAAAATTTTGTGAAAAATGCCATTATGGCCCGAAGAATTTCTTCCAAGCTATATTTTATGGAGTATTCAAGAGCATGCTCCAACCTACATATGGAGCTGAACAAGCAACGTTCCCAGCTTTTAGAGCAGCTGCAAATGCTTAATGTTCTTAAATTAGCAATAACATCGGAACGATTAGCTTGGAAAATAGTAAGTTGTGTTATCTATAGGTACATACATACATATGTGCATTAAAATGTACATACATATGTTGTTGTGAACAATTTATGAGACATAAATATTTTTGGAAGTAATGAAAATGTTTTGTTTCTTTATTAAAAACAACTGTCAAATCGAAGCACATATGTAGGTAAGTCATGTAAACAGCATGCTTCGTAAATATTATAAAGAGAGAGAAGCAGGTGATTCAACTCGTAATGGAAACATGCTTTTAGTAAGCAAGCAATTCCAATGGCCAGTTTCACGATCTCAAAAGCGCTCGAGCGTTGACAGCAGTGTGTAAAAATCTACATTAGCTAAATATTTTTTTACTCTTACTAAAACTATTCTCTTATCAATTCCAAGTAGCGGCAGCAGGAGCATTTGTTTTGTAGCATTGCCTCTTTCAATACTACTGCTACATGCAAAAGCTAGAAACAGTAGCAGCTTAAAAAACTACATGGTTTCCTAATGGTTTAATTGAAATTATTGTTTGACAGCTTCTTTTTTTACTACAAAAGTTTGAGGTAGCAGACTATTAACGTTCAAGTAGTAGCATAATTACATTGATATAGTATGTTAATGACATTAAAGTAGTAATACACTGACATTGCGGTAGCAGTTGTCGTTTGTATTGTCTACTCTATTTTGATGCCTTTAATAATATTTAAAAGTTCGAGCATAAGGAAATAAAGAAAATATTAATATTAAGAGCAAGGTCAGAACTGACATAAATTGATTGATCAAAATAATGGGCGATAACTACTTCAATGTTATTACATTGCTACATTAATGTTAATAACATGCAACCTCAATGTTATTCTGCCTCTACATCAATATTATTAAACTACTTTTTTCAAGTCTACTGATGAGTTGTTTAGCAGCAACGAACAGGCGACAGAAAGCATTAAGGTCTATTTTTTTAGACCTCAACTATTGAACTACTACGTAATTGTTATTGCAGAGCTACGTACATACTACGTCACTAGTTAGACTTGTAGTAGTAACGATGTCAATAATAAAACTGCTTTTACTGCAGCTAAAAAAGAGGTAGCCAGAGCAATATGTTAGTATTATGAACTCCTCTACTCCAATTTGTTCTTTTATGTGCTACTACTACAACTGCCTCCATCGAATTATGACGGTAGCGGTAGTAAGTAACAGTAAAGGAATGAATATATGTAAGTCTTTCATACTTTTTACCTAGACTGTTCTGAGTGTTTTCGTTGCTATAGCTAATGTAGTCAAGTTTTTCAAACACTGGTTGTCATAATCATGTTTCAAACAAAATTTGAAATATTATTTTCAATGTAATCAAGTGTGTGAATGTAAAACGTAGCTATTTATTTATTGTTGGTACACAAATTCTGTTTGTGAGCTATAATTGTAAAAATTCACTTTGACTGCAAGGAATGGAAACGTAAATATGAATATATCTGAGCATATATGTACATACGTGTTTTAAGAGTAATTTCAATATCTATTATAACGTTTAAAATGTTTATTTCTTTATAACGTTTAAAATTATTATTTGAGATTAACTCTTAAAGCTTATAGTTATCTATAGTATTACGGAATGTATGTACAAAAAAGAAAGAATGTAAAAAAGGCAAATAAATACATATTATTGATATGTAAAGAGCAGTGGCGGCAACAGGTGGTTTTGCTTCAATTTCTTCAAAAGAAGGCTGTTCTGGATTGATTTAAGTACGGAAGGATTGAATTTGTTTTGAGTGTGATGATTGACTATGCAATTGATTCGATGTTTCTGAAGCCTATTTAATCCCAAATTCGTACCTGAAATATTCCGCTCTACTTCCTCAATTTAATAATAATTTATAAATTATTTTGTCTCTTTGTCGATTTGAACCTGGAACCTGGAACCTAACCACTGCCAGTCCAGCCACTCTACCAAACCCTTGTAGCAGTTAAAAATTTTAAACAAAATTCAATATTTTTGTACAAGCACACGCAAGTGCTGGTTAGAAATACAAATTTCGTACTCATTTTAAGCCTTAACATTGATAATCTTTAATCGGCTTGTTTTAAGTACACTTGTGTGTTATCCGTAGTTAAATTTTAAAATCTATAAGGCTAAACAAATGCTAAATATTGATAAACAATAATCAAATAAAATTAAAAACAAAATTGCAAAATGCTAAAAGAAAAATTCGCCGCTAAATCAAAATAAATAATACAAAATTTAGCAGGGAAAATGCTAAAAGGGTCACGCTGATAATATGGAACAAGTGCGATATATAGTCCGTAGTAGTACTACGTATGTTTATAGAGAGCCCAAGGGACATACATACATTCTGAATGTGTTTCAATTTCGTTTAATTCAAGGTAACTCGTTACCAGCCCAGCTAACTACTGCTGCTAGCCTGAAACGCGATCAAATGAGTGGAGAGAATTACATTATTTTTACGAAAAAAAAAAAAAATACATGAAATTGTATGGAAGTACTTTTGTTAAATTGACATTAAATGAGAATGCCACCAGAAGGGTCGCTAGTTTACCGGACTACAAAAATCACCTTTTTGTTATAAAATTTATCAAAAGACAGCCTTAAGGGGCTAGCGTCGACAGTGAATGATAGAAAATATGAAAATTTATATAGCTATCTCTATTGGTAGACTCCGCATTTGTTTTCATTTAATTATATTAATTATTATATTATATAGCTATCTCTATTGGTAGACTCCGCATTTGTTTTCATTTAATTATATTAATTATTATATTATATAGCTATCTCTATTGGTTGACTCCGCATTTGTTTTCATTTAATTTCTAACCAAAACTTTCAATGCACATCAAGTGCAAACGTATACAGCTTTGCATGCAAATATATAATAAATCTTTGTATTAATTATTTTGTTTGCGTTCACTAGCACTGCATGGAGTATGTTTAAAGCTTTTCATTCATGATTTCTTTTTTTTTTTTTTGGTAAAAATTTCAACCAAACCAATATTTTCCCAAACACTTTACATCAGTATTTTTTCATTGTTGTCTGTTTTTGTGTACATTAGTTGGTCTCATGCACTCACGTTGCGACGACTTCCTGTACTGCTTACTAATAGGTGCCCCCACACAATTGACATGGCCACTTTATAAAAGCTACTATTGAAATATCTGGCCATGTCTGTGTCCCCATAACTTTGGTTTTTACAAATAGTGCAGCTCATTTACAAATAGCACACTGCTCCACTTCGCACGAAAATTATTTTCTTACCAAAGAAAATTCAAGCCAATGAAATTGTATTAGGGACGGACAAAGTAATAATCTGTTACTGCATCCTCTCCAGTAGAAGAAATGTTAGAATGATTTTTCAACAATTGATGTTAAAATTTTATGACAAACCTTTAATAAAAAAAAAATATTTGGAAAATCCGCATATAATAGTCGAACTTCACATTAAACAGGAACACCTAACTGCGAGCAACAAAGTAAGAATTATCAGAGCTGGCTCACAAATGTGTTTGTAATGGAATCATTTCACTGCCACGTACAATTAAATTAAGAGACTTGTACAAATCGAAAAAATAACCCTGTTTCTTGTACGTTTTCCAGCTGTCTATATGCAACTGTCTAGACAGTAAACTTAAAATCTTTTATAAACATTTTCAAACGTTCAATCTTAATTCTATTGATTGCAGAAAGGCAATGAGAATTGAAAGAAAGCTGTTCCAACAAAAGCTTCTACATAGTAACAAAAACAGAAATCCTACCCTGTTTTTGCAGTAAATGTTTTATTTGAAGATACAGTTCGTTTCCTTCTGTTTTTTTATAAATAAAAATATTTAAAACAAGATATGCGACTTTATTCAATATATTCAAGAAATTAGAAAGCCTGGTATCAGTTCTTGGAAATATGCTGAGTGGAAAACATTGCGCAGTAGAAAGATTTGATTTTTCCTCATTCTCTTGCGTGAAATTTTTGTCGGGCAAAATTTTAAAGGCTTCAATTTTAAAAGTAGTTGAGTTTAGAGCTGAATGCCTTTTGAAACATCTATATCCCTTTTTGTTAACAACGTATTTACATATGTATGTATTCTCGAAATATTGCTAAACGTCATCATACACAAATTCGAATTTGCACTGCTTTTATTTAAATTATTTTTAATTAATAAAATTAAGTGACATTTTTTACGACGAAAGATCTAAAAGTGTTGAAGCCATGCAATAAATCCAAATACATAAATTTTATATAAACTTTAGACCGACCCAAAACACTCACACAATTGTATGTATGTATGCGTGTTGATTTTTTTTTTTAGAAAATCATCCAAGTGCAACTATATTTAATGTCAACAAATGTTAAAAATACAGTTCTCTATAAACGACAGACAAAAGCCAGTCAGCCAACAAACGACCACAACAACTTTTATGTGGAAATTGGGAAGAAGAACTTCAAGTATGCACCTTCAAAAACATTTATCTTTCATACTTACAAAAACCTAAATGCAAGTACTGGCAGTGCTTCACAAAAGAATTTCGTTTGTCAGCGAAATGTTTCTAAAAAAAAACAAGGCTACGAAACTTGCCCTTTTATTTGTTAATACGAAAGTCAGACGTTTATTCAATTAACTTTCTGTTAGTTGAATAATTTAATATTAACTTTTTAGTTGCCGTTGTGTTTTTGTTTATGTAAATATAGGACCACCAATTACAGGTGATGGGTCCCTCTACCAGCATTCTAAGTGCTATAAATTGAGATTGCTTTATTTTTTGCTTGTAGATGATATTTAGTATTTGTGATCGAGCTATTTCACAATACTTCCCATTCTCTTCTCTGGTCTGTCGTGTAATGAATGGGAAATACAGTTGAATGGATGTTTTTTTTTTATGTGAATATACCAAATACCACTTTTTTAGGTATAAACATGCATAAGCATGCTGAAATGCGTTTTATATAAATTATTAGGACCTAAAAGTAAAAGCGCTCCGGAGGTAGTGTGTATGCAGGTGAGAACGTTACGGCTTAGAAATAGCTGCCCCACCCTTTACAGCATGCGTTAATGGTATAAGTCTGCGGTTCCAGAATTCCAATTTCCCATCCCATGGAGTACATACATATGTAGGTGTGTATATTCTAGATCAGTATTAATAGAAAAATCGATTAATGTTGAAATACCATTTCTGAGAAAACTATTTGAGTCAGAGAAGAATTTTCAGTGATAAGCTACTCATACACTGTGTCATGTGTCTACTATTATAATTAAGATAAATCAATTTTTTTTCCCGAAATATGTACTAAATATATAGGGAAATTCGATTTTCAACCTCACCCATAAGCCAAAAATGACCCTGTGGAGAAAAGAATGTTATGAGGGTTAAGAAAATTCTCCGATGCTAGTCCATGTACCCTCGATGTATTGAAAGTTTCACCTCTAGAAGGGTCAGAGCAATTACTGCTTCTTAAAAGTTGCTCGGCTAATAAAGAGAATAATGAAAGACTAATATATAAGTTTTCGATATCGGTCTGTGTATAGTCGACTTACATATGTATAAGATGACGCTCTGGGCGAACAAAAACAAGTTTCTGTTGCTAAGAGTTATTTGAGGGGGGAATTTTGAGGAAGCTTATCCTGGTAGTCCTGGCAGTAAAAATTGTCAGTAAGAAGATGAAACTAAAAATGTTCGATATCAGTACATGTATAGCCGAGATTATTCAAGTATCATTGAATTTCTGATACTGGCCCCAAAGCCGACAAAGAAATATATCCCTATGACTTTTGTGGATGGTATTAAAGATACGGATCGGCCAAATACATCCCTCTACTCAAGAAGTGTTAAACTTTAGTAAAACAATTATATTTTGAAAATGTGAAAACTTTCGTGAAATCATAATTTTTTTTTTTCGTTTGTATAACTTCATTATAGGATAAAAATACTGCTCTCAACAAATATCACCTTTTTCGGAACTTGGCTGGATCGGCCTACGGAGATTTTGGTCAAACTGTGCGGAAACATTCAAAATACACTGTACATTGCTGAATATTCTATTCACACCACAATATATATTATACATCTAGTTTTGTTCTTCAAAAACCAAAGTCATTGAAGCATAAATCTATTTAAGTGATTTTTGTTCTTGTCTTTTTAGCCCAATTCAGGAATGTATTGAAATCTCTTAAAATATATTGAGATGAGATGTCTTTGGGAAGCCCTGCTTCAGCTTATTTTTTGCGTTTTTGTTATAGAATATAAAATGTATGGAGAAAAAATGTTGGAAATAACAATTGTAGGTAGTTAAACTGGGAATATTATTTTTGTAGTAAAGCGTTTTTCAGCATGACCATCCTATTTCCATGAAAAGATCGAACAATGAGGTAAACTCGAGTTCGCACTATGAAAAGCTGTGAATATAAGGGTGTGGCCTTTTTCTATATTTTGTGAATCAGTCTAATAGTATAAGACATGCATTCCTTTATCAGATTCATGAGTAAATTTTTATGTGTGTGCTGGAAAAATGGAATAAGCGAAAATATAGTTATGTGTGCGTGTGTATGTGTGTGTGTGCTATGATAGAAAAGGTTATTTCAAATAAACTTCACAGAAGAGGGTACCATGCAAGATTCCCGAGTCCTTTGCATAAAACAGTTATTCGAATAAGCAAAATGGACAATAATTTGAATAAGCCATATAAGATAGCAACAATTGATATGATCTGTAGACACTTTTTTAGATGCAATCTTAATAACATATTATCCGTACTGTGAATAATTTTGTCGGGCTTGAGCTCGATTTTACTTTTGCAAAATTGCGATAGATTTTTTTGCGATAAAACTGAAGTGATCAACATTTTTAAAGAAGACAACAAAATTGTAGTTGAAGACTTACTGGCTAAGGTACATACCATGGCTGTTTCACCGCCACTAACATCGCTTATCAGCACCAAAATTGCTTCGAACCCAGGCCACGACTGATGTCTGCATGAAAGGCCGACTTTCACGGCCCACATGGCACGTAAAAAAACCCTAAATATCTGACGTAAACTCAAAAAAGCCAGTTTGAACTTTGCAAATGAACACGTGTGCACGATTAAAGCAAATTCTGCATATTTGGTATCAAACTAAGGCTGGGCGAAGATTAATTTAGCTTCAGACTGAAACTTTTATCATATAAAGCTGTGAATACTTTATTGAACTTATTACGATTTCACGTTTTGGGAATTAAGAGCAGCTCTTTGTGGTCAAATTGTATTGATCGAAATTTTTAAAGATGACGAGAAAAGTACAGTTGAAAATTTATTGGCTGGTGAAGACATTTATTTTCAACAGGATATCAGTTCTAAACATACGGCGACATAATGTGAAGCTGCGGTTGCATTATAATATAAAAAATTAGTTGAAATTTCTCCCTTAGAAGTTTTGAAAGCACCTCGAACGGACTGCTTAAAAATGTTGTCGTGAAAGAGTGGGACCACACAGTAGAGGATACTTTCCCACATCAATGGTAAAGCACTTAGAGAGTCATTAAAACGATAGATATATACCATCAGATATTTATTATTGAGCTTTAGTTTTAATTTTTCATTTTTGCTTGTTTTATTTGTTCTCAACTTTTTGAATTAATCAAATTTTCAGATATACTCGTATTCAATAAAAATGAAAGACTGTAATTTATGCATTGAGGTGTAAGAATACTGACATATTCTTAGAAAGACGTATAATAACTGAAAATATAAATAATGATGATCATCGTTATTAAGGTCATTGATCACTATTATTTATATTAGTCGAAAACGGTGAGGAATACAAATAATCAATCACTATATGTATATAAAATATCTTGATCTTCACTCTAGTGTAGAAAACTTTAAGAGTGCTTGCACTTTAGGACTGATTTTATGTCTGCATTGGGCTGCAACAAGAATACTTTTCAATAGAATATCAATACCACATACGAGTACTGTTTGTGGGAAAATTTGGTTTCTTGGTAAATTTTACAGATATAAACTTGAAATTACATTTGAATACTCTCAGTTACACCGTGGATCATATGGTTAGCGCAGCAGCCACAAAAGAGATTTTTGTTTATCCATTACACATAATTTTTCTGAAGTGTATTATTATTATCATCAAGCTAGTGAATTGCGCGACACCTTTTTGGACAGTAACCGTAGCAAGAAATTGTTTTGAAGCATTGTTACGGATGTTACATGTGTGCATCTTTAACTTACTACCAGGCCCACGATGTAGCTCGATAGCGAACGCTCGCTTAGTTACATGCAAGCCAATAAAAAATTTTAAAAGTTTGTCGATGTCGAGTGACATCGTGGGCCTGAAACTTATCATTTTTCGAAAATTAAAAAAGTCGATTACAATATAACTGAATACTCTAGTTTTAAATACATTTATTTTATTTGCTTTAATATACATACATACATACATACATACATACATATGTATATCTTTAAAGCTATGAAAATCTCCTTCATATATTTACTTTTAGGAAGACAAGTACTTTTGTTTGGCTTTGAATAATTTTCGATTGTAAAATAAACGATTTGGCAAAGATTATGAAAAATTGATGCGATTTGCATATGTAAATCATTTGCAATAAATTTTCTACCCAATTCGGCAACGACAGAAGGACACATGCTTTAAATATGCAATGTTTGAACATGATCATAATAAAATTAATCAGTATGAACGTTAAAAGGACTGCATCAACAAAGAGAACGGCATTTTCATTGCACTAAAACCTAGACACAAGGAAAAAATGAACACTAATAAATTTAAGCTAAAAATTATCACGCGCTAAAATTTAACATTGTCAACATGATTTCTTAGACTTATTTTTAAAATAAAAACGTATGTGACACGATTTGTCTCTAATAGATTTTATATGTTTGCCTTACCATACGGCCTCAAGTCGAAAGCTACAGTTTGGTCCATATATCAAATTATGTACAAATTTTCTGGTAGGCGCTGTTGAGTAAAATAAGAATGTGTTTTTGGAATTTTAAAAATTTTGTGTTACGGTAAAAAACTGGTTCATAGCCGCCGTCTGTGCTTATTACGGTCTAATTTAGTTGAATACTATTCGATTTCTAATTCATTACCACCTTACCTGCAGTTATATAGCCGACTACAAGAAAAATCGCTTCCTACCTCACTTTTGGGATATCTGGTGTTGTCGGATACACTGGGACTAGTCAAAATTTAGAAAAATGTTATTGTATGAAAGCCCTAAGCCCACGGGCAATGTGGCTGCGTTCGAGACAATGCGGGTCGGTCACACATCTCGCTTCGTCATAATTTAGAAAAACGTTTTTTCGGGAGGTTTGTATAAGGAGTACGGGGTGGATTAGTTTGGAAAGTTTGTGGAGAGAGCTAACGAGGTTCGGCCATATATTTAACTTCCTTAGGAACGCCTACGGCTGGATAGGATCGTTGTAGGAAATTTAACACAAAGCGTTTTATGTGGGAGCTCGCCTAAGGAATACATATAGATTTTTGTATGGGCACAGTATTGGAAATAAAAAGCTAAAGCAGTCACTTTACATTTCGAGATGTGCAATAGCAGAAGCTATTACACATTTTGTGGAAATGTTCTCCATTCTCTGAACGTTCACCCCAATGAAGGAATCGAATGAAAATAGATTTTACGAAAATGTCCTGTTTTTAAAACGTCAAAGAGTTGCATGTATTGCAGCTGCTGCACAAGTTCGAGCATTTCCGAAATATGTTTGATAGCTAATATTTCCTTTTTTGTCCACTTTAAAAAAAAATTTATCACTACAATTTTACCAGATAAAATTTTTAAATTTTTCCAATTTTCGAAATTGGAAAAATTTGCAATAATGTGGGAAATTGCAAGATATTACTTTAAGGCATTTTATTTACTTATGCAGTTGCAAAATAATTAATTTTACAAACGGCCAAAAATTTACTTTACTTTTTCAAAACGTTAAAGCACTTTTTAAAACAGAGTGCAAAGCGAGCAAATGGCCGAAGAATTTCTAAATTTCAAAACTCAATTTCAAATCGTTTTTAAAAATGTTACATACATAAAAGAAAAATGCTACTATTGCAAAAAAAAGCAGAAATTCGTAAAATTTGTCAAATCACAAAAAGTGACTTGGAGTAGTTGAAAAAAATGCATTCGCATCTAACGTACGAAATCTTGCAGATATTGATTCAATGCCGGACTTTAACAAATAAAACACATTGTTAACTACGTTATCGTGCTTTCAGTTCTTAAGCTTTTAACAAATTAACTTAAGCATATTGTAAAGTTTTTGCAGATATAATACTTTTTGCAAGAACTTAGCGTAGATATGAAGTTTCAGGGGTTCCGTACTCAAAGAGTGAAACGGTCACAACGTTTCTTCTCCGAAATGGTAACAGCTAGAGAACTGAAATTGGCACAGAATATGTACATAGTTACTCCTCCGCTACAACGTCACATACGAAAAATAGCAAAAGGTTGCAAAAAAAAGGGTGCCCCATACAAAAAACTGCGAAAATTAGCTGTAAACTTTAAATCATAACAGATGGATATTTGAACAGGATATCTAGTTGCCGGGTCTCTATAACAAAAAGTACCAAAAATGACAAAAACCAAAAATTTAAATGCTACCCGAATCATGGGGGTACCCTTGATTGAGTTGCACAACAAGAAACACCAAAAATAATAAAATGTAAAATTTAATTGGTGCCTTATACTAGAGGAACCCTTTATTTTGATAATCAGCTGTAATTTTTCCACCGCAAAACATATAGATCTAACATTTTCAATGTATATATGTATAGCTGCCTAGCTACTATAACAAACACTAAAAACAATCAAGAACCTAAAAACTAAAGAGTGCTACGTGCAAGGGACACTCTTCGTCTGCTAAGGAAAATGGGTTAAGCCATTGCTATGCACTTACAAGTGTCTCATGCTTTGAAAGACTATTTTAAGTAAAGGCTTAATTATATATAAGCAAATATGTCGTTACGGCCATTATATGGGTGTATTGGACAAACAGATTTCCCCCTGTCCAATATGGCTGGAAAACTTAAACTTGGCATTTCCTCTCCAGTAGAAGACCGGTATATTTACTACCCGACCACGTTACACCATGTTATTTAACTAAAAGAAACAAAGTTCAAGAATAGAAAAAAAAATTCAGTTCAAATAAATTTTATTAGTAATGTGTTGTTTCTACATCACAAGCAAGCGACTTGTCGACAAATTTTGTGTAAAAATCGCTCATTTTTTTCAGTGATTCGCTTTTGTATTGTGAAAACTACACATAAGTTATAGCAAAAGTTTGTAGGTAGTATATTATCTCAAGTAGAGGCTGGCAGATTAGTGAGTTGACTCACAATTAGCTCACAACGCACTTAAATTTTACGTGCCATAAACTAAATTAAAATGAGCTACCTTGTGGTTATTTGACACTGACAGCAAACTCATCGGACTTTGTGTGTAAAAACTCACAAGTGTTTGCTATGAAAAATTAGTTATTTATGTTAAGTTATGTATGTTATTTATATATGTATGTGTGTATATGAGGAACTGAGTTCCAAAACTCTTGCTTTTCGGCTTTTCTACACAAACCGTTTCCCGAAAACAGTTTATACAAGATGATTCGTATTTGGAAATACAAGTAATGAGTTTTGGAATTCAGTATCTCATAGAAAAAGAGATATTGTATTAAAATTGCATGCTTAAACATACCTTAAAGAGACGTAAGGTCATCGATACGATAATATCAGCTATAGGTATTAGTTTTGGATTGAAATCTCCACTGTGTTGAAGGTGGCCCTTGAATAGTGAAACATAAATTTGCTGCAGAGACTCATCATTCGGGAAAAGAAGATTGTAGACAGAAAACATAGAAATAAAACGGGGATCAACTTCATTGCGTCCTCCTCCTGAGCAACCCATTGCTCCGTAGAATGTAAGATCTTTAATTTTTTTCCAATTCAAGTCTCTATCACGATCATACATGCCTCCACGCTCGAAGAGAAGTTTTAATAAGGCGATTGGTTGCTGGGTTCCATACCTAAAATTTTTGTTTATTTTATATATATATATATATATATATATATATATATATATATATATATATATATATATATATATATATATATATATATATATATATACATATACATATATATATATATGTATAGATATACATATATGCAATTTTTCTGTAGCAGCTTTCTCCACACACCAATGGTATGGAATATAGTCCCCATTTATATACATATGTGTGTAGGTACGTAATCTCATTTGAGATCACAACATAATAAAAATAACTAAATTTAAAATTGATATATCTATCTACTCGATAACACCGGATTCACACACATCAGGTTTGCCTCGGCAATTCTTGAGCGGTACAGGCTTGACACAATTTTGTATTACTTGCGAATTGAAGGCAAACAAAACAAAATTTGAATAAACAAAGTGTTCGTGCGTGAACGTAAAGGCAAGTTTTAAATAGAATTTATCAGGAAAACCTGGCTTTGAGCAAAAATTGAAATGAGCAAGTATGAAAAACTCATGTGTAACAGCACACGGTTAATAGGATAAATTTTATTGAGTCTTGTGATGTTGTCGACAAACAACATAAAAAGTAAAATTGGAATGAAAAATGCAAATTAACAAGGTGTTAATAGTACAAGCAAGAAGTTCTATAGTTATTTGAAATAGCACTCACTAAGAGCTTTTAAATGCACATACTTGTGCAGTAGTAAATGCCGTGATACACCATCCTACTTAATCGTTCGATTCATTCACTGAAAAATGCTAGATAAATCTTATAGAACTATGTCCTACTTTGAAAAGTTTCATCAAAACGTCTACACCATTATACTTTTTGTAAAGAACTTAAAAAACCCAACACTGATTGCATAGAAAAAGAAAACTTTTTAATTAAAAAAAAAAAATTAGCAAGTCGTTCGGCCAGTCTTTCACAAATATGCACGTCTAGTCCACAGAAAGAAATTGTAATGAAAATAAGTTCGTGTGAATCAGATTCTCGTTTCCGGCGAATATAAAATAAACTTTTGCAGCTAATAAACAGTATCAAAAATGGCTAAATTACTATAATTAAACAACAATATGATGTTGGTTTTATAATATATTGTTACAAATTTGGTCGTGAACGGACCGATTGTGATTGTTCTAGAACGTACTAAATCATCGTTATTTTATATGTGCGTATATTGTCTTGTTATTATTTGTAAATGAACACAGGAGGTATATACACACATGGATACATAGAAGCTTGTTGATAAACAAAACGGCAGCACAGCGAGTGTGCACATACTGACACACATGTGTGGATAAATAAGCACAACAGCGAAATAAAAGAAACCACCACCGCACGATACAATATTCGTGTGTGCATGCATGTGCGCGGCTCAGATACACGAGTTTTACTGCCGCGTGTATGTATGTCGGTGTGTGTGTATATCTTTTGTTCATGATGAGTCATCGCACATCGCACTATAGATGTGGCGTGATTAGCTTCTGTAAACGTCTAGAATGTTCAAGTAATGATCATTAGAGGTATAAAAGCAGCGAAGCTTAACGCTGAAAGGTCAGTCGATTTTTAGCTGCGGTAACGTGTAAAGTGTCTTAAGTAATAAAAAGTGATTAAGTGAAAGTGTTGTTCTTTTAGTAAAGTGTTCTTAGTAAAGTGTTTACAAGTATAGTGTGTTAAAATAAATAAAGTGTTGAACTGTTGATTATTGTAAACTGAAGACGTGAGTGTTTTAACTTCATTACAATTAAAGAATCTACGGAAAACGTTTTGAAAAGGTTAAAACGTAACAATATGTATACATACATATGTATATACTTACTCATCAACTTGAGGCATGTTCATGTCATCTAGAAAACATGCGATGCTTTTTCCCATTGGGGGAGCATACGTATCCTTAGAACGTTTCTCTACTGAAGCTTCAAGCGTTCTTTGAACATCCAAGGAAGACGTTCTGGATGAAAAATTTATTTGAAGTGGAACCTAAAGTGGTAGAAAATTGAAAGTGGTAAATTTTCGCAATTGCATCTAAATTGGCCGGTAAGTTCTAGAAAAAGTTTCTTGGGGCTTAAAAGGAGCAGTCACATTTTCTCTGGCAAACGAAAATATGAATAACTTCGTTACTAACGCAAGTCCTGCTTGTCCCCAATCAACAGCTGAAACTTAATATAGGGCATTGGTTAGTTTTTTACTTACGTAAATATCCTTATTTATGTTTCGTAGGAATTGAGAAATTATAGCAGTTTTCGAAGTTCCAGCTTCACCAACCAACAATACTGGCCTTTTTACCTGCTCATGAAATTTACATACTTATATCATTTTGTCTTCAAATTAAATTTCGAAAATCTCACTTACATCACTATTGAGGCTTAGCAGGTTCACAGTTCTTGTACTGTCTACTGTAGGTACTAAAACTTCGCTAAAATTTGCACTCACATTATGTACATACGGGGAAACAACCCATTCCCAAGCCATCCAACAAGACTTTTGACGTGAATAAAAATATTCAAAAAGTGTGGGCTTGCATGTAGGTAATTGACCTGCATATGCCGGCTTGTCTTTTGAATCTTGCACACATGGGAAACCAGAAATGCGTTTTAAAAACTCATCGAACAGAATTCGATCGGGTTCCATCAAGCAGGCGCCTAATGACGAATAGATACATTCTATGAAACAGCACTCGAGTGTTTCATTACCATACTGCACTGGAGATGGAGCTTCGAAGGACGTATTCTCTTGTTTCTCAAAAGGCGGTAGAAGAGCATCAAATATGTTACAAAATTGTACCACCGAATTCAATTCAGTTTGCTTAATGACTGTTTTGAGAGGACTTCCTTGAGTTGTACCATCTAACCCTTCATGGATGAACGCAATTGCTTGTGATATTATATTATCAAACATGTACTTAAAAGTTAAAAGACGGTTAGAAGTATGAAAGTTTATTTACACATAAGTATGTACATATATATAGATATAGAAATCTATACACACATTATTTACTACTGCCCCTTAAAGATTCATGTTCAGATTCAAAGCTCCAGATTTTGAACAGGTACATTGAATACTAGAGTAAAAGCATGAAAAGATGTCAATTAAAAATTTACATCTAAACATTTTTACATGTAAATTAAAAACCAGAACAGGCTTATTGACAAAACCAATTAAAATAAAAGGTCAGGCATGGTTATATTGTTTAATGGCGCTTTATTTTCCAACAAAATTTTATTTATATTATATTTATTTTTTATTATATTTATATATTATTTAAAAAAAATATATAAGTATTACAAAAAATATATATGAATTTTCCAAATATCTCACATGTGAAACTGGCAAAATATGTATGTAACATGTCCTTTGTGACCTTTTTTGCATCCCTGCCTTACACGTCTATTTAGCAGTATTATGTACTTAAAAAGTAGCGTTCCTGTTCAGAAAATAATACACCAGAACATTAACTAGAAGATCAAAAACATGGTTTCTGTTCGGTGGTGTCAATACAGAAAAAAGTTATAAAAAATTTGGGATTTCTTAGATATTGAATGAACGCTTGTGAACTAGTCGGACTAAACGGACCAGTCATAGACAAGGAGTTAATATTTTAGTTTCTAGTTATTTTATGCCCATAGCTCAAACAGAGGCGTGGCTGTGGGTGCTGAAACCCATCTCGAGTAATACAAATAATATAAATTCAGTAATTATGTTATTAAGACCCGATCAAACTATTATACTGTGTATTAACACTTGTCAAAGTCTAATAATTTGAATGCAATCACTCATACATACGACTTTTATACTTTTAATTGGATCAGGGATGTGTTTTCTAACAAGCCAGCTGTTTAAAAATTGAGTAGTCGGCATTTCTGAGCGGTTGGCGTGCCGTCGCTGAGAGTATATTTTGTCGTTATACAACAGTTCGAAATTTGGAATATAACAAAACACTATAATTTTCTCACAAAATAATCGTTTCCATTTTTTTGGAAGTAAAACCAAACTAAAACACCATAACATAATTGAAAATTACTGTTTTGTAAAACACTATGAACAGCTGTTTTCCTTTCTGCTTACATTTGCTGTTTAAGTATGATGGTGTGAATAGAAAATGTAACTTTAACAGCATTCAATCTTTTCTGATTTAACTTACCAAATCAAAGAAAAAACGTGTTTAAGAAGATATATCTTTTCAAAAATGCTAGTAGTATTTAGACGGGGCGGAGACGTAGAATAGGAACTTCGTCTTAAAGGGCAGACATATGTACGTGCACCACTAATTATTATACTTACTTGCAGCAATTCCCTTTGGTATTCTGGTCTTGTTAAAACCCATCGCTGCCAATACGGGCTGAAGCGTAGGTTTTTCGGGTCCACAAAAACCATACCAGCTCTGGAGACTGTAGCAGGGGACGCGTAATTCAAGTTACCAACCTACATATTATCAGTTACATGTTTCAAAGATGTATACCTATATATATATATATATATATATATATATATATATATACATATATATATATATATATATATATATATATATATATATATATATATATATATATATATATATATATATATAATATAATGTAATATATGTATAGTTGTCTGCTTGCAAGTAAAACTTTAAACTACAAATTTTTAGAAAACTTTGAAATCAACTACACATTTCAACAAATAATGGTGTTTATGGTAACAATATTGGGTAATGTATATATATATATATATATATATATATATATATATATATATATATATATATATATATATATATATAATATAATGTAATATATGTATAGTTGTCTGCTTGCAAGTAAAACTTTAAACTACAAATTTTTAGAAAACTTTGAAATCAACTACACATTTCAACAAATAATGGTGTTTATGGTAACAATATTGGGTAATATTCTTGATTTCGCACGAAACGACAAATTGAACGGAAAGAAATATCGATCGATATGAAAATTTCAGTTATTCATTTTTGCGGTGTACGCTTTCTGCGAAGTAAATTTAACGACTCTGTTTTAATAAATTGACGGAAGCTACTGGTAGAGAAGTGCATAAAAAAATTTTAATTTTAAACGTGAGTGTTAATGTTAGAGAGAAAAGTTATGCACTATAAATCTGAAGACTTGTTACAGATGAACGTTAGAGAACAAGTTGAAAAGTGTATTCAATTCTAGCAGCTTCCCAATAATGTTCGTTCAAAACATCTTATTTGCGACCCTCTTAGCTGCTGCCGTACATGTCTAAAATAAATATTTTGTTTATTGCCTTCAGGATTAGTGTAATTTCAGACATCCACAGTATTTAAAAGACAAAAATTAGTGGCGTTTTCCACACGAAGTTTGCAGTACACTCAATGCTATGAATCTTCAGTTTTCATTTTAATTTACGCAAACTTACCTCAAACAGCAGAGCACAATAGCTTTCCAACCTGATTCGTTCACCATTTGCTAATGTCAGCAGCTTATTATCATCCATAACAGAGTTCATATTTTCAATCCAAAGCGCATCAACGTCTCCGTCAAAACAGACATAACGGCGTTCCTGTGGGAATGCATTAAACTGATTGCATTATTTTCCTCTTGAATATTGTTTTTTTTTCTGCTTTATTTTAAAAGCCACAGATGATGGATTAGTAGCTTATGTATACACATAGCTCATATGTATTTATATGTGTATGTATGTATGCATATGCATTAGGGGGGTCGATTTAGTAATCGATATTGTGGCATCGGTTTTGTGATTAATTTTTTATTTTTACCCAAAGAAATGGTAACAATGTTTTCAGGTCGTCTGAACGATTTGCAAATGAGACATCTATTTTCTTCATTGGAATATGTCTACGACCCACTTTTAGTTACTTTTAATATAATTTAATGTTATCCTGGCAGATACTTTTTTTTTATGCGAGCTTATTAATGTTGAGTTTATAACATAAGTAAGTGCAATGCTTCAACCTATTTTTTAATCTATATGTGTATATGTACATACATTTATACATGCATATATGTATGTATATACGAGTACATGCATGTTACAGTTATTAGGATTATGAATCAAATTCATTACATCTACGATTTGAAGAATTAGCGAACAACAAATATTCTACAGCACTTGAATCTTACTTTATAAATGGCTAAAAAGAAGGTCGCTAGATTGTCACAATAGAAAATTGTGATATTGGTGTCAATGTTATTTTTACCTGCTGCTGCACATGTGTCTATTGGGATCAAACTTGTGCTCATAACTGATTTCATAGTTAATTTAAAATACAATTTAATAGAAAAAACAAAGCTCAAGGGATCATCGCGTTGGATATTTTAAGCAACTATGTATAATTGGTTACTGTCAAAATTTAGTCAAGCATCACAATATGGAGTGGTAGTATAGATCAAATTTCTCCAAACTCGACTGTGTTGTTACTATTTGTAGGCATACCATACAAATATTCTCTTACTTAGAAATATGTTTGCATCGTCATATAAAAGGCTAAAGGGTCCACCGTGATTTTGAAAACTTTTAAAAAAGTCTGTGTTCAGACCATGCGAGAAATTCCCACAAAACAAGTCTTTTTATTTGAATTAATTTTATATAAGTTTGAACATAATGTGTATGACTGTATAATATAATACTATATTCAAATACGAATTCCGGTTTTCAATAGCGAATATGGGATACCAACAAGTATCTGATTTTCTTTTCCGTATTCAATACCACTAACATAGTTTGCACATAGAATGTATGAGAAAAATTATAAAAACAACTCTTTTCCGTCACTATTTACAACTGGACTAACAATATTACATTTAATATAATATTTAATGAATTAATTTTTGGTCCAGTTGTGTTGTTACCTGCAAAGATGTGTATTAAATATATTTTAATATGGACATGCGTACAAACATACATACATACTTGAATAAGAGCTTAATGCCTGTTCGCGAGCTGCAGCAATTATTGACGCTAAGAGTTTGATGTTATAATATAATATTCTTTCTTAAAGGCAAAAAAGCAGAAAATGTCGATATCGGTCTATATATCCGAGATATAGCAAAACCGATTTCTCAAGAAGCTAGGCTTGCATGCGAACTGAAACATCTTGGTACCAATAAGTCGATGCTATAGTATTGTATTGTTGGTGCCAACAAGCAATCGATTTTATTATTTTTTATAAGCTCCGGTGCCAGGAATCTGTTGCAGTAATAAAATAACTGTGCAAAAAAGCACCAACATTTTCGATAACAATTTATATACATCAGATCTTAGTCAGAAATGTTGATTGTAAAGCATAAAGCACTCTTACTTGCTTTAATTTGATTTGTTAATTATTATTTTTACTTTTATACAATTATTTACAATTCCTAAATTTTGACCGGGTTGCAGTTCACTTTTTACTTTCTCAAAAGCAACAGAAAAATGACAGTGATAAAATTGATGTTTAAGTTGATCAGTGACTTAAATATTTGCAGTTAGTAACGCAAATTTCAGGTTAAGATGGCTATACGATGCTGCTTAAAGCTGATTTCTACTACATATTATGCAATTATAAATACTCTTATCAGATTTCGTAAGACAATTCTGCATATTCTTCAAACGTCAAATTAAATTAAATGTACCATACGCCAAAGTGAAAGCTTAATAGGCGGCTGATGACCAGTTTCGTATAGGCGTCAGACTGAAAATATTCAGCAGTTAGAATAATGGCTGTATATGTATATATGTTATGTTGTGTTATGCGGGCCGCCGGTAGTGAAACCGGCCCACTTGGGTCCTAGAAAGGTCCCCTTGTGATACCCGAGTAAACTGTAGGGAGATAGCCCTACATGCTTTCCGCCAGTTCCGACCTTCCGGTAGCCCGTTTAGTGTCGGTCTGCCCAAATAATTTGCTCTCATGTTAGAGAGAGCTGAGCATCGACAGATAAAATGTTCGACACTCTCCTCCTCGTCTCTGCAGCTTCTGCAGAAATCATTATACGGAAGATTCACTCTTCTCGCATGTACTCCCATGTGACAATGTCCCGTTAGAACAGTCACAAGGGTGTAAGGCCTATGCCTCAGAAAGTTCAACAAGGCCACAGTCCTGCTATACTCATAGCTGGGCCATGTAACCCCCGATATTCGACAGGTGATCTCGTTCGACCACCTTTCCTGCGCAGTTCTTAGTGGATGTCGTTGTATCAGCTGTTTGCAGCTTTTGAGGGGAACACCAACAAATTTATGGATATTAAAGTTAAAAAGAGTGGAAGATTGCACTGTGTTTAATATGCAAGAAGTTATCGTTTAGTTGTCTGAGTCTGATTACTTGCTAAGTGTTTAGTTATATTTGTGCTTTAAATACTATGAAAGCAAACACATTTTTACCACAACATTTTTATAATACGAAAAATCTTTACCAACTTTTTTACAAATAAAGAGAAAAAAATTCGACATTGAAAGTTATTTGATGCAAGAGGCAAGGTGAATTCATATAAATCGAACTAGCAGCACATGCCGTTATTTTTTGCTTCTTGCATCATATGTGGAAGGTTCACATGCCATATTTTTAGTTGGCGCCATTTTATCAAAAAGAGTTTTGATTGTAGAAAAATTTTGTAATAACTTTTTTTTTTTTTATTATTTTCACAATAATTAATGCAAAATAGTAATTTTTTAAGTATTTAATAAATATTCAGACCTTGACAACAAAAATCACTTTACACTAACAAAAGCATGTGCAAGGCGAACTTATACAAGGTGAACTTGGTTTTTTGCTTCAAATAGCTTTTATATGTCAATTTTTTCTCTCTCCTTACAAAAAGTTGGTGTTATTTTATTCTAAAGAGTTTTGGTGGAAGAAAAGTTTTGTGATATTTCATTTCCGTAGCACTAATACATATAACTTTTATAGTGTTTCCCTGGTAGTAAATCTGGCTTGGCAAGAAGCAAAAAATAATCACCTGTGCTACCAAGTTCACCTTTTATGGATGCACCAAGGTCTTCTTCAGAAAGGAATGCAAAATTAGTGAAACAAAAATTCTATTATGGGACACTAAGTTTAAAATAAGATTTTAAAAACTGTTTGCCGCCAAAAGTTCATAGTATGGAGCAAGGCAGATTCATTACCGGGTAGGTTCAGTAGAGTTCGCCGCTCAACACACACAAACTAACACATGCTTTTGTTAGTGTAAAGTGATACTTGCTAAGCACTTTAAAAGTTATATTTCTGCTATGAACTTAATTCTTTATTTGCTTTAAGAGCCAACTGAAATGTATTAATTCAGGTCCAAAAATAGACCAATCAAATGTTTTCTGTCTTTTTAAGCTGTTTATATGCCGCCGACATTTCGTTGGTGCTAATCAACTCATCAGTAGACTCGTTGTATAGAAGGTTGCAAAGAAAAGTAAAAGTTACAAATCGAAAAAAAAATGTTTGCTGTGTTAAGGGTTTGTGTGAACATCTCTGATTCCCATTTTGTTCATGGGAATTATGGAATAAGCAGTTAAGTTTCAAACAAACTTTTAAGAATTTTTCAAGTCTACTGAAGAGTTGATTAACGCCAACGAAATGTCAGCGGCATATACATAGACAGCTGAAAAAGCAGAAAACATTTGATAGGTCTATTTTTGGATCTGAATTAATAAGTTATATTTCTGCTGTAAACACTACGAAAATAAACAAATATTTTCACAAAACTTTTCTGCTAAATAGTTTAATAATTTTTTATATATTTTATACATACATCACGTTCCAATGGCCTGTTCATTTCCCGAAATATCTTTGAAAAGAGTCCGTCCATCCAATCGCGTGTTGTCGGGTCAAGTAAACCATACAATTCTATTACGGAACAAGCCTGCAAATAATATAATATTTATACGTTATATTAATCCTGCACTGAACGGACGGGTTATTTACTCAAGTGGATGTTTAACTAATGTATGAGTAAAACAAATAATATAGGTTGAGAAAAAAAATCTTAATTACAAGAAGAAGAGAATAATGTCATTTGAACTCTAAGGTTGAGGTTGCACCTAAGTTTTGTCTATTTTTCCCATAAGTCACACTTATGCTATGTGTGTACATATGTATATAGGTACGGATACCTCAACAAACAACAAAAAGAAACAAGAAAAAAAAAAGATGTAAAAAATTTAATTTCACAACAGAATATATGAGTGTTTTGTTTGCTCAATGAACCAAAGAAAACTTAAGATAGGTACGTTCAGGCCATCAAATATTAGCCGTCAAATGCCAGGTCCACTACTCTCTTGTTGACCTTTGGTTTGGCCAAGCAAATGGATACGAGTACAAACAGCCAAAACTTCATACACATGGGCACTGACACATCAAGGAACAGCAACAAAAAGAAAATAAATTGACGCAAATACAAGACTGATTCGCTCAGGAAGGCTTTCGTACTACCGTGCAGGTGGTAGACAGAGGGTACACCTAGTATGGAGTACCCTTTAAGTTTTAACCTTTTATTGTTCTTAGTACTCGTATTTTCTGTTGAAGAAGCCAGACACCATGTAAATTTCAAGCCTCTATCTCTTGCGGTTCAAAATGTATATGTATGTAGCTGATTTTCAAAGTTAAGGTCATCCCCGTGTATGAACACCATTCAAATTTTAACTCTTTGCTAGTTTTGGTATTTGTTGTTGTAGAGATCTGCGAACTCTAGTTCGCTTTCTTTGCAATTTTTGGTATTTGTTAATTTATGTGTAGTACATATCTATCTCTTACAGCTCAAAAGTAATAGCTAGTTTTGAGTAATCTTCACAGTTTCTTGTATGGGAGTACTTTTAGTTTATAATTTTTTTGTTGTGTTTTTTGGTATTTGTTGTTGTAGAGCTATGTAACCACATATGCTGTGGAAATTTCAGCTCTCAAACTCTCAGGGCTTAAAAGATATAGTTAATTTGCACAGTATCTTGTATGGTTGCACAATTTATTATTTAATTATTTGATGCCTTCGATATTATGGTGCCTGTGATGAACGGACGGGCGTCCGTTGTCGGGTCAACGTGAGAACGTTAAAGTTCATGAAAATACACCTAGTATTTGCTTTTTAGATGCAATTTTAGGTCTAAAAAAAATAGGCGTTATTAATGTTTTCTGTGACATTTATATAAATTGATTAACATCAACGAAATGGGCGCGACATATAGACGGCTGCAAAAGACAGGAAACATTACTATGGTCTTTTTAGACCTAAAGTAATACGATTCAATTAGCTTTTTAATCAAATATGTATATGATTAAATTTATTTATATAATATATATATATATATATATATATATATATATATATATATATATATATATATATATATATATATATATATATATATATATATATATATATATATATATATATATATATATATATATATATATATATATATATATATATATATATATATATATATATGTATATATTATATAAATAAATTTAATCATATACATATTTGATTAAAGAGCTAATTGAATCGTATTACCTATGGCGAATTTCATTTCCCTTAAACTAAGACCCTGTGAAAACAGAAAACTAATCGGTACGGAGCTGCCCATTACAAGGGCAAGTCGTTTAAAATCGTTTGAATTTGCATGTTTTATTTTAACATGTTTATTTTTACATGTTTTATTTTAAATTTTACTGCAGTTTTACTAATTTTTACTAATATTTAGCTCTAAGCAGATGTGAGAGGTATTCCTGGCTAAGATACCTGTCCGACTAATGTTTCACTTTCTTTCAGTATATTTTGGGGAGACAGATTGGACTAGAAGTTATCGGCTAAGGCGTGTTCTGCTTTTTAAGCTTCGTAGCTTTAACATTTTTTTCTTATTTATTTTTATTGTGCTCCAGCATATTATTAAGCACTTACCTTTGGGTTCACTGTTGTGCATTTTGTTGGCAAACCCATTAAGGTTTGGGCTTTAATTAATGTGTTTATGACAACAGTTTTACCTCCACCTGTTGGACCTACAATCATTGTTGAGTGTCGGGTCATCATTGTTTCATACATTTGCACCACTTTGTCTTCCTGTAAGACAAAAAGTTGCTTCTTAAAAAAAAAAAAAAATGATAATGATAATGTGGACACAATTACAAGTGTTAAAAGCAGAAGCAATTAACACAAAGGCACTGCATTGCACGCAACACAAGAGTTTGGTTAAAAAGACAAAATCTAAACACACCGAAAGAGAGGAAATGGGGATTGGTATCTAAATGTTAAGAGTTCAAGTACATTTACAAAATTTATGTGTGTAAATATTTTATCTGAAACTTTACGGATTTGTGTGCTGGTGTTTGGTAAGGCGCTTCTTCTGACGATGCTGCTGCTGTTGCTATTGTATAATCAAAAGCAAAAAGTTCTGAGTTGAATTTTGAATTTTTTTAATGAAGTACTCTGTTCATGAAATTATGTATGTACATTTTTATTCCGGCCTTTGAATACGTTTTTTACTCTAGAGTTTTTTTTTTCCTTTTTATGTTGCCTTAAAAGTACAATTTAGAATGTGTCAAAGTGTCTACGCCTGTGATGCACAAAAAGGATTTCCATTTTTTGTATTTTTTATTTCATTTTTTTCTTTGCACTAGTATTGTTATTGTTGCTGTTTTAAATTTATCGTAAAATGTCAGGGATAATAATGGCAAGATTATGACATTGTTGTTAACAGCAGCAACAGTAAAACACGACAACAACATCTGCATCGATAGTAAGTGAATTCTCATCACTTGATGTGTCTGTGTGAGAATTGAATATAAAAAATTTTCCATTTCAATGCCGGAAAGACTAACAAAAATGTTTTAAATGTTTACAAGTTTCCCTATGTCATATTGATGTAAGTTATTGTTATTGGTGCTCTGTTGCTCCTTTTTATTATTGAAAGGAACATTGTGCTGACCATTTTCTTGAATAAAAGAAACAACTAACAAAGCATACAAAATATTGAAGATGGAAGAAAATTGAATTAAAATACTTTCTTAAACACAAATTGACAAGAAAGTTTTAAGAACGAAATTTAATCTTACCTGGTCTCCCAACAAAATGAATCCATCGTTGACGAGGCACTGACGGACCGCTGCATTGAAATCTGGGTATCCTACCCTCGGACAATCTACTCCTGGAAACAAATCCTGGGTAAAAAAGATACAAAGCGAGCCGCCGGTGTTAAGTGTCACGTTTCATACATATATATGTAGTATTAACTTTTTGTTACCTTCATAAGTCCTAGGAATAGTGGCACATCTTCAAAAATGAATTTTGGGAGGTTCAAGTCCCTCAGAACGCGCATTAAGACAACGGCCTCTGGTAAATCAGCTGATTGCCGTTTCATAGCACCAGCCATTTGTAACACAGAATTTAATGATCGTAGTCCCCAGTCATAATGACACTGCTTAGAAAGTTGTTCTTGTGCAAGAGCATATAAAACAGTCATTTTTTTGGCCAACACCTTCAAAAAAACAATGTAAATTTCAGATACAAGTATACATATGTTATATGTATAAATATGTACACTAGAGCGTGCCCCAAACATTTTTTTCCTAAATCCGCTGGTATGAATAATTTTCAAGTTCTCGAATTGCTTTCTCAGCAAAAGTTTGAATTATTGGCAACTTTAGTTTTTGGCTTTTAGAGCGCGGTGCATTACGGTGGTCGGAACAATCTTTAGCAACAGTAGCACATACATCGAAATGTAGGATTGCGTGAAACAAAAGCTTTGAAGTATCACGCTTTGAAATCCGATTGATATACCGAAAAATTCAAAAGGCGTCCCCCAAGCTCGGAAGATGCATAACGAAGATAGTTCATGTTAGTGGGTGTGCAGTACACTTTTTTCTTTTTGTTTGTAAGTTCTATTGTACACTACTGCCGGCAAATTATCTTTCACAAAAAAGTTAAGAAACAGTAAAAAATCTAATTAGATTCATTCCGAAAAACACTTTTGTTTAAAAAAAACAATCTAAGCTACGGACTGATCGGAATTGAATCCGTGAGAGTGGATATCAGTGTTTTGTAGAACACTGATATCAGAAACTACTCAAATCGCCATGTTTTTATATGAAATCAAGGAAATTTAATTATCTTGAATGAATTGAAACATTTATTTGACTTTCCAGATACGTATATTTAAAAAAATAAGCAATTCACCTTAACATACATAAATCAAATATTTTACATTTAAGCAACTTAAGCGTTAATATAATATCTTGAAATTTGGAAGAAAAAAACTTTGTAATTCTCATTTCAGTATTAGTTTAACAAAAAAATTTAAATGATTCTATACAATTGTAATTCAAATGTAAGATAGTAATTTCGAGGGCTTCCATAGCTGAAGGATTTCGCGGCAGTGCTAAAACTTAAAGTTTGAGGATCCAAAGCTCAGCGAAGTACTGATAAGAAGCTGTGAGTTATTTCCAAAAATTGTTTGAAAATAAAAAGCTATTAAAGATGAGCATATGTTGTGATAAATGTCCTTGCATGATTCAAAATGCCAGGTGTTCAAAACAGTTCCTAACAACTATGGTCGAAAATGTAAAAAACACACTGTAAGAGTTTTATAGAAGATTTCAAACACCTAAGCTACTTCCAAAATATGAACTGAAATTATTCAAAATTGAATGAATTGAAATTTGCAAAAAAAAAAAAAAAATAATAATAATATTTTCATCAAACATAATTCCACAATTTTTTTTTTCGAAAATAAAATTTCCCGCCAGTAATATCCCTGCCGGCAACTCAGTTAACTAATAATGAATTACAAGCTAACTTTTTTACAACTGGTGGTGGTTGACACTTAGATTATTTTCAATGGAGATGACTGACTATTTTAACATTACGATGTCCTAGGAGGTAGTCAATTGTCCGACGCTGCATTACTTTTCAACTAACTTCAAGTTAACTACTTCAAAGTCAGTACATACAGAAAAAAATGTACAAATCAAGGCTGATTTTACATTTTTCGGTGGTAATAGTTATTATATTTTATTAAATTAAATTTCATCACACTTTTTTTTTTTTTTTTGTTAGCCTCTGGTGGGATTCGAACCACTAAGCCTCAAGACTGGTGAGCAGCCACCTTAACCCATTCAGCCATCGCTACATTTAAAACGAATGCGACAATAGGCAATTTAATTCAAGAGTTATTTACCGTGTATGTGTGTATGTTAGTATTTGAATTTTGAGTGAACTCTGCACTACGTTTCGATTGTATTGTAGCTAATTTGAAGCTAGTCCATAAAAGTTAACGTGAAGTTAATTATTTTAGTAGTCGACTACCAATTTGCTGGCAGGGATTGTATTTTAATATGTATGTATGTTGAATTTACTACTTACTTTCGCCGTTAAGAATCCATCGGAGAATAGCGATATTAAGCAAATAAGTTCTAAATCGGGTTTAATGCAGGTAACAGGTCGGAAAAGTGCTTTGACGGACTCCGGTAGTTCTGAACGTCCAGCATACCCAGGATTCATTGTAACAAAGACACCAACTTTTCGATCAATTTTGATTTCACTTCCTTCAAACTTTAATAATAAGTTGTTTATTAACTATTTAAAATCCAAAAAGGCCTCTTTCATTATTTTCTGTGTAGCTGTTCAGCTGATTGTATGTGGCCGACATTTCTTTGATGCCACTCAACTCGTCAGCACAACTAAACTGTTTTAAACTTTGCTACTTATTCAAAGAAAACAGTTTAATCGTATTGCTACACATTTAGTTTTTCTTAACAACTTTCATACATCGAGCGACCGTTGAAAAAAAGTAAAATTCAAATCGTAGTAACCAAAGATTTCCCGTTCGATGAAAATTGCCAAGAAAATTAAACTGTACAGCAATAAGATTAATTTGTTTCCTGTGTTGAAGTTTTGTATGAGCATTTTATTTTCGAGTTCTCAATAGTTTCTGCAAAATAATAGAATAAGTTGTAAAGCTCAATACAATCATTCAAGGTTTTTCCAGCTAACTGACGAATGGAAAAGCTCAACAGAACATAATTAAAGAGGTTTTCTTTAACCTAAAGTAACACATTTCTATTGATGTCTATAACAAATATTATATGTATTTATTTTGTTAATTTTTTGTTTTTTGTGTCGTTGCCTCTCTTAAAAAATCCCTAGAATCAGATGGTTACATCCGAGGCCCTTTAATACCAGGTAGCCTCGTCACTACACAAACACAAACACAACACCAACAAACACTTCACGTATATTGTTGATAGAATTTCTCTATATTATGTCTCCCACTTGGTCCGCGTTTGTGTGTTTTTGTTGTGCACTTATGCAGTTTGTAAACAAACTTTTTTCAATTCAACGGCTATAAGCAGTAGTTAACTGTCTTGTTGTTATCTTATGAGTCATATTGGTGAAAAATATTCATTTCCCGAAAGATACTTTTGAATCTTACTATGGACACAGTCAACTCTTTGCAGTGTTGAGTGTCCTCGTAATGGGTATTTTATTGTAGTGCTTTCAACATTGCTTTTTGTATTGTATTACTCGGAAAAAGTAAGAGCAGCCGAAAGAGCATAGTCGCCTTGGTGACATGAAAAGAATGCAAGTTAGATTCATGCTGCCCTAAGGTCGCACTATAATACGACTGGTCGCAACTTGTATGGATATTTTTTTATATTATTTAATTTTTTGGGTTAATCTGGAGATAGTACCCAAAAAACACTTTTATTCTACATTCAATGGTTCTTGTAACTGGGTGGTAGAAAAATGTAACGTATTCAAAAAAACCCAATTAAAATTACCGAATAAGTATTTTTATATGCTTATATAAACACATTGAGCGCCTCGATGGATGAATTGGTAGTCCCCGAAGAGTCCCCGAGGTCACAGGTTCGATTCCTGCCGAAGGCTTTGGGTGTTTCTGCAGAGAAGCCAAAAGCTTCGCAGTTTTGTGTTTGTTATTGAAAAAAAAAAAAATACATATATCCTCAGTTTTAATTTCCGTTTCAATAAAATGTATATATATGTATGTATATTGTGGATCAGTATCGATAGAAAAGTCGAATAAGCGATGTACAGACGGACGGAATCTGTAGGACGATGACATTAAGTTTCTGGAAACACTTCTTGACTCAAAAAACTTTTTCAATTTTAAGCTCTTTGTATAGGGTCCGCCATCTAGCGTTTTTTTTTCAACTGATGCTTATTTCGTCAATGGTGACACTTAGCTCATGTCTGATTTGACAAATAATTAATTTTATCCTTCCGCTGAACGTTACGTTCAAGTTACAGAAGATGCCGATTTTGACAAAAGAAAAAATTATTTCTTTAAGATGAAGCAAATTTTAATCTTGGCGGATATGTAAACAGGCAAAATTGTTGCATTTGGGACACAGAAAACACGCACGCATACATTGAAAAGCCGACGCACCGAAAATGAGTCACTGTTTGGTGCGGATTTTGGTCCAGAGGCATAATTGGGCCATTTTTTTCGAAAATGAGCAAGGAGGGGCGGTTGTCAATTGCGATCGTTATCGGAATATGTTGAACGAATTTTTGTTCACAAAAATTGAAGAGGAGGATATTGAAAACATTTGGTTTCAACAGTAGGGCGCTACGTGCCACACAGCCGAAGCTACACTCGATGTTTTGCGCCGTTATCAAAAAAAAAAAAAAAACATTTTTTTTTTCTTACACGTTTTTTATTTTTTTATTTAACAGTTTAAGCTTCTCAGCATCATATGACAGAGGAGAGTCGGCTGTTTATAATTAATATCAGCTTAACGACTAGTATAAAACTAAATATAATCAAATATTTGTAAATTAAACAAATCATTCTTTTTATCCAATGAACTACATTTTCCTAACGAATAGAAACCATGGAAGTGTGACTAAATATTTTTTTTCGTAGTGGTGGATGCTTCCGGCCCGATTTGGCACCAGAATGTTCTAGGCAGATCGAGCTAAAAAGTTACGATCAAATTTTTTACCACATACCTCTCGTTTTATACAGCCCATATGTATACACATATCAATCAAAAAAAAAAAAATTGTGAGAAATCTATTTCTACATATACATACATATGGTATGATTATGAACATTTTCTTTTCAAATTTTTATCTGCAGGACTCGTCAGGTGGTGAAATTACAATATTGACATGACAATATCAATGCTACTCCTGCATCGCCGCAAATCATTTTATAAATACATATAATGATAATAATTATAATATAAATAATACAAATAATATTATCATCATCTTTATCAGGTAATGGAGTAAATTATTACTTTTTAAGCCATACTTACGACAAATCTTTCCAGTTTCCTAAGCAAAGCATTGCGAATAGTATGTAATTGAGTAGAAACGACACTGAGAACAGAGACATCAATACGATTGAACTCATCAAAACAACCCCAAGCACCACATTGAGCTAGCCCAGACAGAATTGAGCCAACTGCACGAAAATCCATTCCTTCGCCGCAATTAGTTACAACACAGAGAAGGGCCATAGCTTTAGCTAAATCCTTAGTAGTTTCAGTTTTACCAGTACCAGCTGGACCAGCGGGAGCTCCCCCTAAGTTCATCAGCAGAGCCTGGGTAATGGTCAAGTAAATGCGGTCTGTTAGTGGTGTTATCACCAAGCGTGAACTCAGGCCCAAATACTCATAGCCGTAGTCGAATTGGCCCGAACATTGAAGCACAAATAAATTATCATCATTCTTCAACCAATAAAATCTCAATTGACTTTCCCAACTGAACTCGCTGGCATCTAGAATATTGTCTCTGACAAAAGATTCAGTAATATCTCTGGCATGGACATCTATAGTTGCTATTGTTTTAAATTTTTTACGATCATTTGCGGCAAGATCTGATCGAACTTTTAATACTAGTTCATCTATCTGATAATTTTGTTTGGCGAGAAAATCCTTCATGGCCCTCAAATTTCCATACTTTTGTGCTTGATTAAATGCTTCTTCCATTTCGGCTGTCCACCACACTTGACTAGCAACCAAGCCAACCATGCTTTGATATTTCATAAACCAATCAGGTCTAAAAGTGAAACCAAAAATGTACAACATTAAGTAAAGAAGTATTCGATTAACGATTGGCGTATAAACTTTACATGAATCAATTTATGACGTGATGTATGTACATGTGCATGCATATGTGTCTATGTACACATGCATGTGTTTTCACCCTGCAGACGATAGTAATTGTCCAAAAGCTACAAGTACAGAACACACTAGTTCGAAAGTTGCTAGGGGCCTTATAGAGATTGATTCGTGACAGACTTTAAAGCAAAGAACGGTATACTGCCTAATTTTTCAAATGCTACAATCACAATAAGTGTAATATAAATACAATAAATTTAATATATTTAAAGGCAGTTATGACATGTTTTAAGAATAAAACAAGTAGCTATTTTAAAATAGCACCGAGGAAATAAATTAGTTTATATGAAAGTAGAGTGCTGTGTAATCAAAATCGAAAAACAAGTGTGTGTTTGGAAGAAGAAATGCGTGGTTAAGAAATTCTAATGAATAAATTAATAGAACTACTAAATCAGAACAACCTTAGAAGTTGCGACGAAAACTTGTTGTCAGTTTTATCTTAGGAAAAGTGAAAAAAGTTCTGGAAATTATTACTCAGAAACTTGGAATAAATGTTGATCTCATTCCACTATTTAGGCATTTTAAAATTACATACTAGCGCCCGTATGGAATAGACGCTACTACACTCAGAATATTTTTGCAGTAACTGACCGTAATTTATTCTAGTAGTAATCAGTGCAGTTATTTTTAAATGACAAAACATTTAAAAAAGAATGAAATTTTAATTTTAACTGATTTGTACAGTTACTTAAAGAACTAACAACAGATAAATAAGGATTTTCGCTGACAGTTAATAATGACAGCAGTAACTTATGTTACACATTCAAGAAGGAACCAAGCTATTAATACGTACATACATATATACATATTTATAATTTGGTTTCTACATACATACTCTTTACTTAAATTGATTGTTGTTGAATTTGTTCTGATTGTTGCGATGACTGAGTAGGTATGGCTGCTTGCTGCCTTCAAGTCGAGATGCTGCATATTCGAATCTCATATACATTGATGATTTAAGAAAAAAGCAATGGGAGCGCTAGACGAAGGAGAAAGCAGAGAAACAGTGCACGAACTACTTTATGGGAGTGGCAGCAGAGAAGAAAAAAAACAGGAGACTTTCAATCAAAAAAACTTGGAAATGGGGATTACAATCACAAAATTACCGGATACCTTTGTCAAATTTGCCAGAGCATAGAACAGCAGAAGCTTTGTAGTTCAAAAATTAAATTATCGAATTGAAAAAGGAGATAATACAGATAGAAAACTGCAATTAAATAAAATGACCACCTAAAAAAAAAATATAAACAAATTTACAAGTTGATTACGCATGAATTATTTGACAGTTAGAATAAAGGAAAAATCATTATTTTTACCTATTGGGTTCCGTAGATTTTTCCACATTTAAATTCAAATGAAGTAATTAGTAAATTTAAATGAAAAAAAATAAGTGGGACGGTTTTTAAATGAAGTTTCGTTTATTTTAAAGAGTGTTTTCAGTTAATTTTACTGACAATGTTTTTTGAGTGTAGTATTCAACTAGAGCCAATTGTACTATGTTAGTGTACCTCTAGCGCCAATGTTGCTAGTGATTTTGCTGGTACACCCAATGTTAATTTGAGCATTGAAATAGTGTAGGAAAGTTTAAATTTGAGAGCTAGTACTTTTAATTTGTGTGCTAGTAAAATTTCGTACTAGTTCCACTTCCTACAGGGCAATTCCACATTTTCGTACATGCACGCAGGATTATATGATTTCATTAAACTTTATGAGAAAAAATATTGACTGCTGTTGAAAAACAATGAATGTGCAGACTAGAGCTGTGCGGTTGTCGTGAAAATGTTGTGTCACGCGTGATCGTAATTAAATTTTAGTAAAATCATAGTGATAGTGCGTGAATATCATTTTAAAGCAGTTCACGAAGTTTCACGAAATTTCACGTAAAAGTTAAGACACTGAATTTTTTTTACTTGCAAAAAAACTCGCACAATTTTCCTTGAATTATTTTTCAATGCAATTTATTTTAGCTACTACACATATAATGTACATTAGCCTGGATCGATTTGAAAACCATTGTAAACAAATTATTGAACGAAATAATTCCACGAGTAATTTTAACCCAATAAGCTTTATGTATACTTATGAATATTGTTTTTTGTTTTGAAAGCCTATGAAACTTCTTTGTTTATGAGTAAAAATTAACACCCCAAAAGCATAAGTTTTATGACAATAAGGTCAAAGAGTATGGATAGCAAAGAGTAATTGAATTGTGAGAAGAGCCAACTATGATATGTATATATGGCATAGGTATATGAGGAGATTTCTTGCTGCAACTCTCCAGTTCGGTATGATCAAATGTTCAATGATTTCATCGTTGTTGATTTTATGGATAAGTATTGCATTGCAAAGGAAAATAGCTAAATTATTTATGCATAAAACTAAAAACTAATGCTAGCTGTAACATTTTGAAATGCCAGCAACCTGCGGGTGATAATCCATTTTTCAAGCAATGAGTAGGAGAAATTGAAAACATTGCAGGAGGTTTTGCTTTTTGCGTAGTTGGACGATATGCTTGTCTTCACAAATGATAACAACATAAGTCGACTTGAGGCAAGATTATACATGCTACAATGATCTACTAACCGAAGTGCACATTTATGTGATATCTTCATGTCTTTAACGAAGACAGGATTGAAATAATCCCTATACAATTCTCAATAAGCGCCAAAATGTCCTTGTTCCCATGCAACTGTGATTGTTAGTGAGAATGTTTTTTTTCGTTTTTCGTCGTTAAAAAAATTTTGTGCATGAAAATGCGCACATCTCTAGTATATATGTACATACATTCGAGGTAAAGCTTAAAGTGTTAATAAAAACCACTGTGGTGGCCAGTAACATACTCAACAATATCCTTGTTGGTATATGTGACTTCGCCAACATGTATATACTTTTTCATGTATGTTTGTATGAACGTTTATCACCATGATTGTTATTATTGCCAGCGACAGTGTTATATTGTTCTTGCGGTTAATCGATGGCAATAAAAAGATAAATCGCTTATAACGACAAAATTATTCATTGTAAGCCATAAAATAATAATATATGTATGTACATACATACAGTCATATTTATATATGAAAATATACGTACATGTATAAGAATGTATGCAAATCTATGTACATATGTATACTGTTGCAATACTGGGACCAACATAAGCAACAGCAACATTGATGTAACGAGTAGTAGCAACAACAACAACTTCATTCGCCACCACACTTAATGTTAAAACGTAATTTACGATGTATACACTTTCAAAAATATCCTTGCAGAAGCACAAGGGCCATATTTGACATCTGATTTTTTTTTTATATACTTACATAAAGATAGCTAATATGTACATTATGGAATACATACACTTGCATAATATTTTATATGCATGTGATTAATTTTCGTATGATCTGCAAAACATAATATTAAATAACTTAATCTCACCTTGCAGTTTTGAGGTTATTTCCATAATCGTAAATCGCTTTTTTTGACAAGAAGCGGTTTGAGCGTCGCATTTCGTCCAACACATCATTCATCCAATTTTCCACCCGCCCATGCACTCGCACTATAAACAAGATCAGAAATACGTTAACCACTTTCTATCAGGCATAATAATAGTCTTATTTCTCGAACATATTCGGGGGTGTCATAGAATCCGATTTTATCAGAATCGGATTTGAAACTGACAAAAAAACCGTTTTGTGTGATGAGAAAGAATAGTATCCAGTTTTTTGTAGGAAAAACACTTACCCCCTAATTCATAAAAATTATTACAGGCTTATAAGACTGTTATTTGACATATTTGTATGGAAAATCTGTCAAATAAGAGCTTTATAAACCTGTTATAATTTTTATGAATTAGACGGTTAGTGTCAAGTTCGAAGAAAAAGGTGACAATACACCAAAGTAATTTCTTAGTCGGTTCTGTGTCCGATTACGATAAGATCGGATTCTATCACACCCTCCATAGACCATGAATGCAAGACGGACTTTATCAAACATATGACGGACTTTATCATACGTATGTATGTATGCATGCACATAATATTGAAAATTTTTTGATATTTTATTTAAAAACACAAGTAACAACAATCATATTTTAAAGAAAAAAAAAAAAAAAAAAAAATGCGGTCGGGGGACCCCCGTCAGGAACGAAGTTCCTTACGTTTTTCTTCATCATCGAATGTAATACAAGGTGAAATCTGTATGTTTTATTTTGTGTTGTTTTTGAAATTTTTAAATTTTATATGCTTCTTAAAATTTTTGGAAAGTTTTATTTTTTATTTTTGATACATGCAGTATTTTTTTTTGTCAATCTGCTACAAAACGACGAAAATTTTTCAAAATTGCAATAGCAATTTCCGTTTTCACAACTAATTAATATTTATTGGTAGGTGTCTCCGCTGACAGAAGCGGAGACACATACACAATTATTTGAAGACACACCAATACATATAAACAGCTCACACGCTTTCGTGACGATTTCTACTAATTTGCACTACCAGCAAGCCGCGTTAAGGAACTTCGTTCCAATAAAATTTTCTTTTGCTGTCTTTCACTGTCTGTTATTTTTCTTTTTAAAAAAAACAAACGAAAATGTTTCTAAAGAAAGTAGTAATATTATATAAAAGGGAGTTATATATAATCTGAAGGAAACGTCAGTAGAAAAACTCTAGTGATTTACTATCACTGGCAAATTAAGTACTGACGAAGGAACTAGTGACTAGGTGGTTCTAATTCGACTATATGACGACCATAGTACTATTGATTCTCTATAGAGATTGTCGCTACTCTGAAAGAAATGCCAGTAGAGAAACTCAATTGAAAAATCAAGAAATGAAATTTATCTACTCATTAACAATGTTGTCAAATCAATGTTTTCTTTCCAAATAAAAACGATTTTTATTTTACGATTTTGGTGGGCTTAAAAATTTCAACAATCACATCATAAAACAAAAACTGGAGACACTCTGTTGACAATTTGATAAAAAAGTCAACAATGTAGGCGAAAAATGTAGCGACTTGGAGCCACTTGACTCTAGGCTTCCTTCACGGTATGTATTTATATATATGTATATGTATTTATACTTATACATTTAAAACAAAAGTTATATTTTGAAATTTTTCTATAGCATTTGGCAGAGTTTGTTAAAAATATCAAAGCAATGAAACATTCGAATTAATTGTTACGTGTTTTCACTGATTTTGATGACAAGGAAAAAAGCACATAACACACGAAATAAATGAATAATCACATACATACATACATTTATATCTTTGTTTTCTATTTATTATAACTGTTCTGTTTCTTGATTTTGCCTTATATGTACATATATTTTTCTTTTACTTTTTCTTTTTAAAGACTTTAGACTATTTCATCCGAATTGATTTGAAGGAAACTCTAACGGCAAGAATTATCCGGAAGTAACGGAATTTCCAATTGGTAACTAGTCAAACGTTTGACTTTAATGATTATTCTTTTTTTAATTTTCTGCCCTTTTGCAAATTGTCCAATCAGTGATTTAATACTCGTAACGATTTGATACAATTGTGGAAAGACGCCAGGAAAAGAAAATATAAAAAAATCTTGTTGCTTATACATATTCCTTTTCCAATCAGTACTGGGCAATCATCGAATAATATCGTTAAAATTCAGCCAAACAAATTTATGTATTACGTAATAATGTTTTAGTTATTTTTATGACTGCTAGAGGACGTACATAATTAATTAAAATATGGTATTGAATTTATTTAATATTCTGGCAAAATAAGCTGCTCATGCCTTGTATGTATGTATGTTTTATTATGGTGGTTCAAGTTTTTGTGAGCAACCAAGGGAAAAGCAAAACCTAATCTGTAAAAAATTCTAAAAGAACTGTCCTAGGAAATCACGATCCTAAAATCTTAGCACTGCCACCGATATTCTCTACATATCAAAATATATATGTACATAAAGCAAATTAGCATTTTCCCTATAGCTGCTCAATTTACATTTGTTAGTTACCTTATTCTAGGTCTAACTACACCATATTCCAGTACTTGGATCAGGACTCAGGAGACGGCCCCAACATATGTATGTAGTGGATTTCAACGAAACTAGGAAAATAGGTTTTGGTGAGGAGGAGAGAGATTATTATTCTTACATTATAACTGGAAGGAAGTAGATCTGCAAGTAATTTGCTCGACAGACAGACCGACTGGCAAAGAACAGGTTTTCTCTGTAATCGACCACGAATGGATGAGCCCTGGGTGATGTACGTGCAATATGTAAAAAGGTTCGTCACTACGATGACGCGATGAGTCAATAGAATTAGTTTTGGGTTGGATATAGGTGGTATAGATACTAAGCCATCGGATAGAGCGAAGTATATCTTACACCGTTTCAAGAAACCTAGGCACTTAAATGAGACTTTTAAGAATTTTCATTCCATCATCCTTAAGTGCTTTCAATACCTCAATATCTGCACCATTCATCAGTACAGATGAGGCAGTCGTGGGCCTATGCGTTACTAACCAGCATTGGGTCTTACGAGGGTTAATCTTGATCGCATTTTTACTATCCCATTCGGAGATTATTCGTAGATGGCTACCGTTTTACCGCCTTTAGACACTAATTTCTGACAGGTTACGGTTTCTGTCTTTTTCAACCATCTATATGCCGCCAGCATTTCGTTGATACTACTCAACTCGTCAGCAGACTCGAAATGTCGGCGGTATATAGACGGCTTCAAAAGACAGAAAACAATTGATGAGGCATATTTAGATCTTCAATTGACTCTTATAGTAAATAATAGTTAAATTAATTTTGGAAGTCTTAATTACACTGTGCTTGAGTTTAAAACATTTTTTTTGCCGACAAACAGGAAAAAACCTAATTCGAGTACTCTGAATTCTGTGGCGCTGAATATTTGTTTAAGGTTAGGTAGTACTTTTGAGTCGTTTTGCAATATATTTTTTCGTGACTCAAAATTACTTTAGTCAATTGAATTGCAATCTCAAACCGAATCTACGCAATAAAATTTCGTTCAAAAGAAGGCAATCAATTACAGAAATTGTATTAAAAAGATTATTTTCCCAACAACTAAAAATAAAAGAGAAAATGTAAAAGCTACATGGTGGCCAGATATCCGTTTAACACCCAATTCACACCATGATATTTATGACGCATAATTTTTTACGTAAGTTTTTGTTTGCTGGCAAAGAGTAGTAGGGGAGGTAGTGAAATAGAGACCAACTCAGCTTTAATGATATTTTTTTATGTCTCTATATTCTCATTAGTGCATTTTATTTCGATATGTTATGGTGTATATATCGATGTTTTTTTTACAGACGAGAAAGAGATCAACTGTTCATATCTTGATTATTTTATAATAACAATAAAAAGGATTTGAAGTTAAGATCATTCTTTTGAAAGAAAACTTTTTTGGGCGCAACTTCAAGATAAAATTTAGAAAATTAGACGATGTACATTGATTTCATAGTGTGAACTGGGTGTAAATTCCTCATAAGTATTTTTACTGCTATTTTTTAATTTTATTTTTACTATTTTGTATAGAGGACTTGGGAAACCCAAAACCACACACAGTACACAAATGAACAAAGTGCTCTATTTCCAATTAAATGGGCTCCTTAATATACAAAATTGTAGAATATAGGCTACGGAAAACCCAAAAGTAGTTCAACAGCAAAAATCACACAACTTAACTGTAATGTTGGATGCGGTGTTTCGGCGGAAAGAATAATTGCCTATGTCTTTGGAAAATAAACACGCTTCTCCTGTTTCAATCACAGGTGTTCAATATCGGACAAGATTGAAACATTTTTATTAAACCAGCCGTAGAATACCATTTGTATGTATGATTTGAGCAGGCTCTTTTACTCCAAAAACCCTTCGGCAGTTTTGGGCCACCTTGTATAAATGAAGCAAATTAAGAAAGCAATGAATTTTTCTTTGCGAAGTTGAAAAAGTTACATTAACTATAGGAAAGGAAACAGCTTAAGTACAAAATTATAAATTTTAGTTTCACAAATTCAATTGCAAGTTTGTGAAAATATTTTTGTTTGGCAACTTGGTAAATGTATAATTTTTGCAGTTATATGTAATCGTAATTCTTTTTTTCAATTACGTATATTGTTAGCTGTTTATTATTTTTTTATTTGTATCTTATGCATTAACCAAGCTCTTAAAAATATTATTTCCACAAAAAAGTAATAATTTTGTACTTATGCTGTTTTCTTGCCTACAATAAGCAACATTTTCAATTTTATAAAGAAAAATTCACAGAAGTCCCTAACGCATTCAAGCATTCAAAACTTTCTCCTTCCCACACTCCACGACCATTTTTTTTTTTAGAGAACCTAAATTTTTACAGAGAGTGTAGTTTCTTAATCGCTATAACAAAAAATACTAAAAACTACACTTGTAGTTTTAGAGTCTAGTGAAAACTCCATACAAGGCACTGAAAATTGGCTGCAATTTTTGAGCGGCAAGAGACTTGAAGTTTTCACTTGGTATATAAAAGTAAAATTGCAACAAATGCCCCATATAAAAATTGCATAAATATAGATGTAGCTTTTAACCTGTAGCAGGCAGACATTTGTAATTTTCGAAGAATATGTACATATGTATGTGTATAATTACTATAACAACAAATAATACAAAAATTAATCTAACTAAAACCTAGACGGCGCGCATAGGTCAAAAGTCAACATTTGCACTGCCAAAATTATTTGCTCACTCATATAATTCCATCGTGATATTACATGTGTCATATTAGTATTTTGATTTTATTTAGTTTGTTCAGAAATTGAATTAAAAAAAAAAAAAAATCAAGTGAATTGCACACAAACATGTATTTAACCCAAACACACAAAGCAAAACTGTTACATTATTACAAACACACATTAATACAACAGGGGAAAAAACTAACAAATTGAAAAAAGTTCTTTATTGATTTCAGTTAAACTAAAACAAAATATACAATTAACACAAATCTATGACAAAGTATTATGAGACATTTAAAACGTACATATGTATGTAAGTAATATATTTCATGTGTATGTGAGTAATATGTACTACACATAAAAATCTTTATTTCACAATTGATTCATCTTGCTGTTCGTCATCTGGGCCTAGTTCAGTGTTGTTGGTGTCTGCCCGTCATTAGCATGTATATAGTCTCCGGAGAAAATGTTCTTGGTATTGATCTTTCCTTAGGCCTAAGGCTGCTTATAAGTGGATCCGAACTAAGTAATGACCTGTTTTACACATCAATATTACACTGTTCTCTAAAAAACTTCCTGGAAAAATGTTCACGATAACCACGAATTCTGATAATTGACCTATTGGTAGCAAAGCGCTTTCTATTATAGTGGCACCATGTGTCAATGGTGACATAGGGAGCCATTCATGAAGGACTACGTATAATTTTGCTGTGTCTCTGGCATAACGGTAGTATCTATTTTATTTCTTGCAATTTATTACCATAATTGGTATTTATTCAGGTCCAAAAATGTTTTCTGTCTTTTAAGAATTTTTCGAGCATCAAAAGTTTCATTCCACTCCACGACTCCTTATTTTTTAAGAAAACGTCCTCTTTTCTGTGGCATTTCACCCATTAGTCCTTCAAGACCGGTTTAAATAAAGCAAATCTGTATTTTAATCATTTATGCCCGCGTCTGTATTGCCATAGTTCAGTAATAAATAATTTTCCAAGTAATCCATGTTTTATTATTTTACCCCAAGAGCGAGTAAATTAACTTTTAATAAAAAGCTTTCGTTTTCATTAAAAGATTTTTATTAATTGTAACCAATTGTACCAAATCGTAGTAACCGATGGTAACTCGTTGTATAGAAGGTCGCAAAGAAAAGTAAAAGAATTGCAAAACGAAAAGAAATGTTTACTGTGTTAAAGGTTTGTCTGAACATTTCTGATTCTCAATTTGTTCGTGGCAATTATGGAATAAGTAGTTAAATTTCAAACATACTTTTGAGAATTTTTCAAGTCTACTGATGAGTTGATTAGCACCAACGAAATGTCAACAGCAACGAATGACAGCTGAAAAAGACAGAAAACATTCGAAAAAGGTATATTTTTGGACCTGAATTAATTGTTTAACTATGTGAAATGAAATTTAATATGCAAAAGTAGAGAAGGAATCAGGCTTCAATATAATACACATCATACACTCCTATGTCTCAAATTTATAGAAGAGTTTCGGATTGGAAAGTGTTTCAAATATTTCAATTTCTTGAATGCTTAAACGGATGTCTTGTCTGTCATTAAGTGTTTATTAATACATTAGCAATTTTGTGTTTATAAATTTACTCTTGAGATATTTTGCTTATTAAAGCCTTATGCAACGTGTATGGATGGATCATACTGTATGTGCTTATTAAGCTCTGTATCCCTGTGTATATACAAATTTTCACGTGAAAAGTCGGTCACGTTTTTTATGAATGTTTCTTCGACGAGCTACATATTGTTAGAGTTTTGAATAGATTATGTTTCTGATATAGTTTTGGTTGCCAAAAACTATTAGTGTAAGCCTCTTTTTAGTGTATCAGCGCACATGGATATGTCTGACTGTACAAGAGTAAAAAACGCATAAAAAAAAGTTTACAAAAAATTTCATAATACAAACCATTTTGACGAAAATGCAATATTTCGCCCTCGCTGGAAATCATGGCGTTGACTATTGTCACGTCGTTCCTTTCCTTAATTATACGCAGCGATTTAACGTTGTCATACATCTAAAAATATGCAAAACAAATCGATTATTACTCATGACCTTGTGTAAGTGATAAGATAAAAAGATTTAGCAAAAGTTAGAAGATTATTTAATATTTCTTAATCGTTTCTGCTTGAATCCCAGCAGCGGTGTAATGGCTGCACTAAACCATTTTGCATTGAAAATGAGACAATTCCCAAAGAAATTGGGAATTGCAATCTGAAAACTCCATATGTAAATTTAAATTTCATAATTTTAAGAAAACTGCAAAAGAAAATGAGAAGTTTTAATATAAAACTCAGAAAATTGAATAGCAACATTAAGCATATGTAATACACAGCGCAGCACAAGGAGCAAAGAAAATAGGCCAATGTAATATTGACCACAGACGAACCATAATGCGTTGCGCGAAAAAAATCTCTGATTGGCTGGGTCTATGGCCGAATAAATATGAATTCCAAATGCTGCTGCAACTTGCAAAATATAAGATAGGATTGAAAGTAATAAAGAGAAGAATATCAAGAAAGATGTGGTACCCGGAATTAATCTTGAGCTCCTTTGATTGCACTTGTCACAAAGTTTTCTACTACAGATGTTTTACAGTTTGAATGTACTGAAAACTAGTAATCAATTACATTTTTCTGGGAACCGAAAATGATTTTTGCTCTCAATTTTTGTCTATGTAATTAATTGGGACCATAGTTAACGTAAGAAATAAGAGTGAAGAATTAGTATATTTTCCACATCGAAAACCTTACAATCTTAGTTTTTAATAAGTACATATGTATTACATGGAAAAGTGGTGTAAGTTGCAAACTTAACTTGTCCCTCCATACATTTTATCTTAAACGATTTTAATGCTCTAAAAATACTGAAGACACTTATCGATATTGAAACACTTACACAGAACGTTGCCTGGTTCTGCTGTGTAAGTAAATTGGAGATGTTTTTACGCTTCTTTTATTATTTATGTAGATTAGTGCTGAGTTTGTAATTTATGTCCTATTGCATAAAAATAGATGTACACATATACATACATACATACATACATACATACATATATGTAAGTAAATATTACTTTGGTCATTACCTTGATTATGTGATTTTGTACAGCTGATGGTTCTGGGTTGCCCAAAATGGATAGAAGTTCACCGGTTGATATAAAATAAAACCTTGCGAAGATTTGGCGTTTCGATTCTAAATATTCATTTAATGACTTTTGACAGTTTTCCAAGCCGATACTTAACCCCTGCATCTCGGGCAATCTGCCGGGTATGGTGCAGAATGGTACCACCCATGGATTCTTGGCACAATCCAGTGTTATCTAAATATCACGAATAAAAAGTCAACAAAGAAATATTACCAATAAAACATTTAGCAACAAACAAATAAACACAATAGCAAAAAAATAAAGCAGCAAAGCAAGTAGAAAAAATATTAATATAAGAAAAATCAAATAAAAGCAAACAATAAATCACAGCGGTCGTCACTAATGTGTTTGTCCATATGTATGTATGTACATATGTGATTATGCACGTTTGTTTATTAACAAACATACGACTACAAGCACTCTTATAGGCTTACCTACATACATACACACATAATGGTAAAAGGAATAAGGCCTTCTAAAATTTAGAATCCATATGCATACATATGTATGTAAGTATTTTTTGCAATACACTTAGTGATATTGCAATTCGATTCCTCCAAGATCAGTTGCTTGCGCATGTGAACTACACATTTTTTGTGCTCATAGTCTTCTTTAATCACGCATCTTCAGGAATGAAATCAAGCTATTTCACACACGATCAAAGTAAAAAACCATTACAAACAATCAGGTTTATATTGAAATGATTACATATGAACATACACATGTACACATATCATATGTGGACTCCATAACGGTTGGTTGTTTTAAAGAGATTGTCATAGCATAGAAGAGAAATTTCTTGTGCTCGGCCCAAGGCCGGCTATGCAGGAAAATGTAGACGGCGAAGCTAGTGTTTGTCGTACCATAAAAGAGAAAATTTATTTGCCTGACCGCAGGCCGACTATGAGGAAAGTGTAGTCAGCAAAAATAAAAAAAAAAAATGTACGAAAAAGTTAAATTTTTTTTTTTAATTCATCATCTTTTTTTTTTTTTTAACCTATACAATACCAACAAATACCTGATTATTTGTCTACTATCATGTAGTTTAACAACTTTGAAATAATAAGAGTTCCATTTTGGTACTAACTTTTGATTTAATTCAATGTTTGGGAAAGTAAATTAATTAAAATCATATTTTCCTTACAGCAAGCAATAAAGCTCTTTCAAATCACTTATTAGGTATATTATTTGCAACCAAAGTTTTTTTTCTTCATTTAGTTAATTGCTGTTAATAGCTTGTTTGTCAATTTCGAAAGAAAAGTCATGCGAAGAAAAGCTAGTCACTCACTTTCGAATAAATTCGGCCTTACTGATTTGCCTTCGTAGCTACTTTTAATTATTAATTTGGTTTACTCGCGTAGAAGGCGAGTAAAGCAGTTTGCTCGATATTTGCAAACAAAATACACATACATAAGTATATGCATACAAGATTTTAAAAATATTTAGGAATTCAAAAACTGTCATACTGTATCCCATGCAAAAATAGACATGAATATATTTTAAAAATGCAAAAATCAAATACACTGGTGCAAAACTTGCAAAGTAAAAATTAATACCATGCAGATATTAGAAAAAATTAATATATTGCAGAGAATGAAATTGAAAGGAGGTCGCTAAAGCATGCAATGAAAAACGATAGTTGCAGAAAACGCAATAAGAGCATGGAAATTGGTACAACTAAAATATAATACCACAAATGGTTTTCGAGAACACATAACAGTCGTGGAGTCAATAAGTTTTTTTCTGCGTTCTGCGGATGTTGAGTGAAAATTGAGTGAAAAATGTGAATAACCAGACTTTTCCATGGTTGTATTTATCTGTTTTCCTAGTTGACATGAAAATAATAAGGATTTCAGAAAGAAAAAGCTTCACTTTTTGTTCGAATGCCTCACAGCCTTAAAAAGAGAAAATCTAATTGATTCCATTAGGTAGTCATGGCCCTCTGCTTACTTATATGTATTTTGATTTTCAAACAGCCACGACCAAATTATTTCTTCTTCTTATAACAAATGCTTCTCGCATTAATTTTAAAATGCAAAATATTCTGATGGCAAAATGACTTGAACGCATATGAACGGCATGAACATCGTCCCTATCATTTCAAACTATCCAGTATGCGTACCTGTAATTTTCAGGAGAACAAAAATAATATTTTAATAGTTCGAGCTATAAGGTCACTTGTTTTTTTTTTTAATGTTTATTAAATTCAATATTTCGATACCTCAATGGGTATCTTCTTCGATACGCATTGAGGCTCGAACTATTAAAATATTAAAGAACAAAGGTCGAAAAATTTGCATCAAGAAGAGAGCGAAAATATCTACTCAGTTGTTCTTATAAAGTTTATGATATAACCATACCGTCTGGTATGATATTACCATTTTCCACAAGTAGTCTCGTATCCAGCGGACCAAAATAACCTATGTGAAAAAAACTGTGCATATTGGATTGTACGATATGATAGATATCGTTGAAACTGACTTTAAAGCATTTTCGGGCATCGGTTTAAGCAGGATACGAAGTTTTCGAGTATTTTCTTATCCTCTGCGTCTCTATTTTACATTCCGAGTTGCTACGAAGACAAACATTTGCCTATCTACACAGAAAGAAAATGCTCGTTCTAGATTTAAGTTTTTTCTACCTGATTTTCGAACGTCACGTGCTCGCGTAAATTTAAGTACGCATAACACAAAAGTGTACTTAAATCAAGTCGAATAGGGATTATTAAAAAGACTCAATCCTGTTCAAATCAGCAAAGAGACAAAATAATTTATAAATTATTATTAAACTAAGTGGAGCAGAATATTTCAGGTACGAATTTAGAGTTAAATAGGTTTCAGAAACAACAAATCGAGTGCAAATCAATCATCAAACGGTGTCAAAAGTATGGTAAAAAATAACAATGTTTCTGAATCAAGAACGGCGTTCTTGTTTTTAGGTACGGATTTGAATTGTATTCGATCTGAAACCAGGATTGGATATCGCTAACATCAATCCGAAACTGGAAATGAAAATGGCTAAAACTAAGTATTTAGCTCTTGAAAAATCAGTGCTTACAACAAGCACGTCGTACTTGATTTGAGGAAATCCGCACTTACTGTACATCTGACTCAGCTTGGGATTGATTTAAGTACAAATAGATTAACCCCTAATTTTTGACTTGGATTTTAAATGCCATTTCAATTTAAATTTGATTTAAATACAAAATTGAGGCAAACAGTTGCTATTTAAATCAAACTTAAACGGCCTGCCGTGCCCATTTAAAATCGATTTAAGTTTTTCGTACTGCCATATGATTTTGACAGTTTGGTTTTGTTCTGCAAATTAAGAAAATCGCACATGTTTTTATTTTGTTTGTTTCATAATTTGATTTTCTATTATCTCCATTATTTTCTAAACTTTTCACAATTTCACTTGCTTTCAAATTTGTTTAAACAGCTAGTTATCGATAATTTTTTGACACTTACGTTGTGCTGCCGTACTATTAATTACCAAAAATAATTTTAGACTGTAAAACAGAAAGCTATTTTAAATCCAACTTAAATTTTAAGGAAAATTTACTAATTTTGTATTTAAATCCCAAGTCAAAAATCGGGGGTAAATTGTTTTCCCAGTGTAATGTTCTTAAGTATTCAAACACATTCCACACACTTGTTTCATTAAACTGCTTTTTGACTGAATAAAACATACATATGTATATGAAGTGATCAACAAACAAATAAATAAATATACATAGTTACCAAGCAAGAGAGTAGAATTTTTACATTGAAATATAGACTTTTTGCAAATGTGATGTATACTACATAAACGTGTTTGTGTGATGGCAATTTCACTCATTTATTATGGCTCACAAAGAGAGCATATTGTATTCCTTGTTTGTAGTATTACTAGTGACAACAGCAGCCCTAAATAAAAATAAAAAAACATCAAATGTGTTTCAGCAGCAGGGTACATTTCAGGGTAGAATCAGGACTGATAAGGATAATTTTATGTTTTTGTAGTTGTATGTGCTTATTATTTTTCATGCAAGGCTCTATATCTGGCCTTCACTGCCTGAAAAAGGATCTAAGTGCAGACGCCTACTAAAGTTTACCGTGTGGCATGAGCTAAGATATGAATAAATTGTTTGTAAACAGCCATCTACATACACATGTATGAACAAAGAACTGTGTACACATGCAGTTCTATGTGTGTGTTTCATTGATTGAGCATTGCGGCAAATAAAGCATATCTAATGAAATCAAATGCCAAACTTGGATTCATATGTACATATGTATGTTTGGAAAGGACGGAATGTCATTTTCCTACATGAAATACATATGTAGATACGTAGTAAATTTTAAATTCTTTCTGAACATTGCGCTTATAGTTATATGTATGTATATGTTTATACCGACACATCGCCATATAAAACATAAACACAGTTATTCATAGCTTTACAAGATAATAAAAAAATGTACCGATAAATGACTATTTATGATATTTAAACACAATTTTTGAGTCAGGATTAACATGAACATATGCCTCACGATTTCTTGGTTTCTAAGAAGAAATACATAAATACATACGTACATATTGTCATACAAATAAGATTGCGGGGAACTTTAGAATAAGGGGCCATACGTAGCAGATCACTGGAAACGGCACTGTAGTACTCATTGGTGGGATATGTTGAAGACCAGGTCTCAACAGTTGGAGCACGCTCGCAGAATGGTAAGCAAGCGGAGTAGACAATCCAGCCAAAATGGAACTTGTACTCTTCAGAAAGAACTACAAGATTACCCCCGCTCGGATCACAAAATTGGATGGCACTATACCTACTTATTCTCTTGGATAAGGCGAAATATCTCGGCGTCATCTTAGATACCAAACTTGTATAGCAATATAGGCCAAATACTTGCACAGGAAACCCATAAGCTCCACAACGATGAAGTGACATGGCTGTATGAATCCCCTTCCCATTTACACATGCAAGTAACTTGTTGCAAGTTGTGTGTACATATTAACAACCAATACAATACAAAATGACTGTTCCACTTTTTTATAATTAAAAATCACAGTTTTTTGCCTTTTTTGTGTATTGTTTATTCTGTTTTTGGTCGTCTACAAGACTTTTTAATGGCTTGGTTGCCAAAGTATTGTCATACGAACTGTTATGGTGAAGAAAATTATACGAACAGCTTTTTTATGAAATAAATAATAAATTTATTAAGGATAATAAAAGCCATATTTTACTTGAACTTTTTTTTTATATTTTATCTTATTTTTCGGTATGTAAGATCAAAAATAAAGATCATTCTTTATAAGTTATATTTTAAAATTAAAATATAAGCTTTATAAAGTAACACTGTTTTTGCTTTTGGTAATTTTTTTACATGCAAGTAAAAAAAATTACTGGCAATCAAAATCTCTTCCAAGTGAGCTCACAACTTGCAACAGTATGATGGTATTAGTAAAAATATCAATGTATTGAGTTACTTGCACTTGTACTTGCGTGTGTAAATGGGGGGTAAGACTATTTGCCCTTTATGCTGGTCGTCAGCTGATATTACGGCAAGAGAATTGACAGTGAGACCTGCAATAAGTTAACTGCTACCTGGACTGACATCAAGATGATAGGAACATGCGAGATTATGGGATACCATGGATGCGGTGCACAATTTGATAGATTACTGGATCTCCAAGCTGATTTATAAAAAAAACTCAAATATTTTACAAAAAAAAAAAAAAAAAAAAAAAAAAAAAAAACATGTCTGGATTAGGCACAACTAAAAAGGGCAACACAATCTATTACTCATACATCTCTGTCCATTACAGCGACCATTCTTTGAAACGGTAAGCGCCAGAAAAATTTAATTTTCACAAGATATATAGTTGTACATCCCAGCCCAGCCGCTACAACAACAAAAAGTTGAAAACTATGGGGTGTATCCATTTCAGAAACTATTCAAAACTAGCAATAATTTTCGAATTGCAAGAAATAGAGACTTGAAATTTGCACATGGTATGTGCAAATGTATGCATATCCTGGCCTCTGCATAGAAAGAGACCTGCATTTTTTACAACTTTCAAAAACACCAAAAAGCTAAGAACAAGGGTGTAATTTTGTTTGAAAGTAAGCTGTAACTTTTGAGCCGCATGATTGTTTTACTTCCTGTGCAGGGAAAACTTTTTAAAAAATCTGGTGTAAACCCATATGAGTTATGTATAAAGTTATATATAAACCGACATCGAAAATTTTTGTTTTTAAATAAGCTAATTTAATATGGTACTACAAGCCCATATTTCTTGCAGCAGCAAAAAAAAAAAAAACGATGGTCGGTTTTGCAATCCACGACCTTGGACTAGTACACTCGGAATATTTTTGTAGTAACTGACCGTAGTTTATTCTAGAAGTAATCAGTGGAGTTATTTTTTAAATGGCAAAACGTTTAAAAAATAATGAAATTTTCATTTTAACTGATTTGTACAGTTGCTTAAAAATTTAACTACAGATAAATACGGATTTTCGCTGACAGTTAAAAACGACAGTAGTAACTTATGTCACATACATACATATGTAGCATACATACTCTTTACTTGAATTGCTTGTTATTGAATTTCTCCTGATTGTTGTGATAGCTGAGTAGATATAGCAGCTGCTTTCAAGTCGAGATATTGCATGGTCGAATCTCAGCAGAGGCATTGCAGTACAAAAATTAAATTAGCAAATTGAAAAAAGATAGAAAACTATAGTTAAATGAAATGATCACGTAAGAAAAAATAAAAAAAATTTTTAAAAGTTGAATACGCATGAATTATTGTACAGTTAGAATAAAGGAAAAATCATTATTTTTACCGATTGGATTCTGTAGATTTTTGACATTTAAATTCAAATGAAGTAATTAGTAAATTTAAATGCAAAATAAGTAGAAGGATTTTTAAATGAAGTTTCATTTATTTTAACGAGTGTTTTCAGTTAATTTAACTGACAAAGTTTTCTGAGTGTAATTATCAGTTTTAAAATGATGTAACCAATACAACTTGTTTAAAATGTAGAAAGTAAATACTTGCTAATAATGATAGATGTATATCATCAAATATTGCAGTTTGAAGCTTGAAATAAAGTAAAAAAGGAAAAAGTGATATTAGAGAAAATGTTCTCTTATTTACTTACCCTGCGATACATTTTGTCGATGTCATCAAATTTTTTGGCTTCTTCGGGCAGTTGAGAACGAATGTCGCCACCTATAAAAATTCCTTCCAAATACAGCCATTTACGTTGCACAATAAGCCACTCGTCAATGATTTCCGAGACAACAGCAAAATTTGCTTCCCATCGGGATACCGTCTCCGAAAAAGGCCCAATGAATCTAAAAAACAAACAAGCACTTTATATGTATACACAAAGAAAAAACGTTTTACAACACGGCTGCGGCAACATTATTATGTTATTTATAACAATGCGTAATACCTTGTTCATACATGTATTTCTAATTGAGATAATATTCAGTTTATTGACATAATATTTTTTGCGTTCATACATACAAATATTGAGCTAACTCAATCAGTATCTGACAGCTGCAAAAAAGTTGTTCTTTTTGTTTTGGTAGTGAGAAAAAAAAAATGAAAAATATTTTCCAATAAGAAAAATGGAAGAAAAACTGCCTTTTATTAAAAAGATTTTAGTGTTGTACAATAAAAATATGGACCTTGTACAAGTAGTGCGTTCATGTTATGACTCCAAAGCGGCAATAATAAAAAGAAAGAGAAATAAAAATTTGGAAATGCTGCAATGTTTTTATTTTTATTGTATTTATTTTTATTTTTTATTATTTTGTTTTGTTTGCTTTTGTTTACATTTATCACTTCATTCATTTCGCATTGTATACTTTTGCTTATTAAACACATCTTTTACAGTGTTGTGTTCCATGTTTTTCTCAATATTCAAAGCAATATAGAGTTTATTGCGCAATAACTTTATTGACTTTTTGTATGGAATATTGAGCTCAATAATGGACTTTATTGCGATTACCTCAATAAAGGCGCATGTATGAACGTGGTATAAGGTTCTGGCAAAAAGGATATTTTTATTTAAAATGCCTCGAACAATTTTTGGTCACGGTAAACGCAGTTTTTGTAACAGATTTATAATTGTTCTTTCACCATCCATAAAAATTTAAATATGGATATATTCATTTGAAAAATTCAGATCTACCACCAATGTATTTATAATGAATATTTGAACAAGCATTATTTGTAACAAACATAAGTTTTTTGGTATAGTGTTGGTAACCAAACAAAAAAAAAAAAAAAATTGGTTGTTTTTATCAAAGTTTTTACTGTGGCAATTTTTCTCCAATTTTTGTCTTGTGATTGAATGCTTGTGTGTGCTCATTAATGAACATTTTTTTAATGAAAAGAAACAACAAAAAAAGTTAAATATCAAAACCGAAATAAGACAATTGTAGAATTAAAATTATGATACATATGAAAAGCTGCTTTTATTTTGTGTTTAAATAGTACACTAGTGTGTATATATATGTATATGTATGTATGTATGTATGTATGTATGTATATGTAAATACATATTTGTTTTCATTCTGTACATATTCTAATCGATTAGCCTATTTTGGCCACTAAGCATGTTATTGTTGCATTCACTCATAATATCGCCATACCTGGCCATACTATTGTCATTTCCAACTATAATATTGTCACCTCTACCGATATCATTGACATTTTCAAACGTATTATAAAATAAATTCAGTCAAGTACGAGCCTGGCTCGCACACTTAGGGTTCCGTACGTATGTATTTGTAATGTACGTGTGTTATACATTTCATATCTCTACCCCTTACAGCTTGAGAGTTACGTTTGATTGTTACTTTACGTTGTATGGGGACACCTAGTAGTTTTTGACTTGTTGTTGTTGTCATTTGCTGTTGTAAGGCATCTGGGAATACATAGACTGTGCGAATTTCGGCTGTCTATCTCTTACGGCTCGAGAGTTATAGCTGTTACTTAACGTTGTAAAAAGGTTCATGTTTTTTTAACAATTGATTAACAATATTAATTGCCTGTAACCAAATATTTCAGCAATAGTATGTTTCTCTTCGAATATGGTGTACAGTTGCCACATTAAAGATATTTTATAAATCTTGTAAGAGTTTTGCTGCTATTCCTTTCAAACAGTCAAAACAACTCTGTGGAATAAGGCACCATAACTTTGTTTATTTTTTACAGGTAAGTCACACGAGAGATTTCTCGAATGGTGGAAAATATTATTCCTAAAAAATTTTCTATTTACTACTCAATTTTGAACTGTAGAAAATTCGTATGTCTCATTAACTGTTCTTGTTTCCTTTCTCATATATGTACTGTTATTGCGATGAAACTATACAAGTACGCACGAGTACGTTTCCGTTTTTTCTTTCCATGTCAATTACTTTTAGCGTTAATACTTTTAATAAAGTTCCAAGTGGGTACGGGGAAAAAATACTTCTGACTATATCAGTAGTTCGGCTTCATTCGCTACCTGTATTCCTCTAAATACTCTTTAATATTATTCTGGATTAAAAGAGGTTAGAAACTAAACTAAGAAATGTCATCTTCGCCTTCATTATCATTTTCATTTGTATCTACAACAATAGTAAAGCATTCACGCCTCTCAAAAATGTATGATTATTGCTAATGGAATCTCTGATTGCATTTGATGTGATACGTTGCTAGTTTTATTAGATTTGTAAGCATGTGCTTACAAAGCTCACATACATACATATATTGTTAAGCCACTTTTTCAAATCGAAATTAAGTTTTCAATGGCAATTGGCACTGAATTTCAAATTAAATATTCGTGTTCCCATTCGGCGAATAAAAAAATATTCGCATTCGCGAACAGAATATACGAGTATATGATACCCGACTTGATGATAAGAAAAAAATATGTATCATGTTTTATGTGTTTATCATAATTTATAATTGCATGTCCAAACATATTACATAAATATTTTTTATTGTTTGTGATTAGGCGGGAGTTCCATATACATAGTAGGTATGTTTTCATATGAAATATCAGATGTGCTAAATTAACTAAAGAAATACCAACGAAAGTTAGGACTGTTAGTCGAATTAGCTTTAACAGATTTTTTACATTTTAGATACATTTATACATTTTTTTATTGTATTAAATTCTATTGTGCATTTTGACTCAAATTTTCCTCACAATATTTATTTGAAATCCTACGTTTTGTCGGTAGAATTTTCCTTTGCTTATTCGATTGTCATATTAATAACATACTTAATTAATCCCACTCCATATTCATAGTATGGATGCTTAATTGAACGGAAATAAGGTTTTTTTGTATTGCAAAATGTGTTTGCTCCAGAAACAAAAAGGCTAAATAACCCTACCCTATATTTTTTTTCTTAAAAGTTATTTGCGTTAAATCTTTTACCCGACTACATTCTTTTAACTGCTGTGTGTGTAATTTACTTAATACGACAATCAGAAAATTTATGACACAAAATTTTTGTTTGTAACAAAAGCTGATATAAATTTTTCCGGTTTTTACAACAACAACTTTCTACATTGGGATGCCAAATAAAAATAGAAGTTGCTGTTTCCGCATGTTTCATAAACGTATTATTTATTAAGAACTTCTTGTATTTCTGTTGACATACACACATACATACCCATGTACATATGTACATATCTATGCTTGTTCATGCATGCATACAGTAGACGGGTGCCTATTTGCTGGGATGGTCCTAATACCATTCATTACCTTTAGCAAATCATAGTCGTAACATGTGAATAAATTAGAAAAATGAAAATAATTTTACTTTAATTTCAATTTATAATTGGGTTGTTTCAAAAATTACCAATGTACATACAACGTTTAATTGAGGCCTACATGACCGTCTTATGACCATTTCTTTTAATGTTGCTAAAACAGAATATTTATAAATTGAATACGTTGATACGACTGTGATAATGAAAACAAAAGAATTTTTCATTTATCTATTTCTTCCCTTTTGTTCTTTTGCTTATTTTACTTTTCTTCCTTCGTTTACCCACTAAAATTTAGTTGGCCTCTGCCAAGATTCGAACCTCGGCCTCTCGCGACTCTCTAAGTTATGGATGCTGCAACCACTATATCAATTCAACCATCGTAATAGTTCAAAATGTCAGAATAGCAAGCTATTTGAGTAGAGCATACTTTCTTTCTGTATAGTTAGGTACAATATCAATCGAACACTACAAAAATGGTATTGAAAAATAAAGTCATAATTTTGTATTTACTATACTTTTATGACACAAAATTTTTAGGAAAGTTAAAATTTTGTCAAATTAGTGTCATTATGGTATTCAATTTTGTGAAACGTCACAACTTCTGCCTGGATAGAAACGAGTTTACCAGCAAATGAGATTACACTATCATCTATTGCAGTAGACATCTACATATCGAAAACTTGTATTGAAAACGTGCTCACACAGTCTAAATTCTAGAAATGGTAATACAATCTAGATACAAAATAATTATTATAATAGTTAAACTACGCCGCTTTCACGCTCACTACTAAAATTGAACATGTAAAAAGTTATCTGCCTAATCTTCACATACATACATACATATATCCAGATGTGTTTACATACATGAAGGGCATTATGTAATACGTTGCTCTTCCATAGAATCAGTAAAAACGTATACAATTTGCAAACAAATAAAATTTGATTAAATTTATTTTACGTGAATTCTTTTAGCCGAATCATTAAGATCTTATTTTTGATTTTAGATATTTGCTTGTACAGTTTGTACCACGAACCTGTATTTGTTTTATGTACCTACATAAGCCTGCAAATACATACAAACTTGTCGTTCGTTTCTTCTAACGTAGTGATATCTCAATATATAAAATAAATTAAGTCAAGTGCGAGGCTGGCTCGCACTCTTAGGGTTCCGTACGTATGTATGTATGTGTAATGTATGTATATTTTATAAATTTCATCTCTCTGTTTTTAAAGCTACTTTATGTTGTACGGGGACACCTAGTAATTTTCCACTTGTTGTTGTTGTTGTTGTTGTTGTAATTTGTTGTTATAAGGCATTTGGGAATACATACACTGTGCGAATTTCGACTCTCTATCTCTTACGGTTCGAGAGTTATAGCTATTACTCTACGTTGTATAGGGACACCTGGTAGTTTTACAGTTGTTGTTGTTTTTAGCAAGTGTTGTTGTGGAGCATATGTGAATACAGATATTATGCAAATTTCATCCCTCTGTTTCTCACGGTTCGAGAGTAACGGCTAATTGTTACTTTAGGTTGTATAGGGACACCTGGTAGTTTTCAAGTTCTTGTTGTCTTTAGCATTTGTTGTTGTAGAGCATCTATAAATATATACACTGTGGGAATTTCAGCTTTGTATCTTTTACGGTTCTAGAGTTATAGCTAATTGTAACTTTTCGTTGTATGGGGACACCTGGTAGTTTTCGCTTTGTTGTTGTTATTTTTAGTATTTTTAGTTGTAGCGATAAGGTACAACAACACCCTGTGAAAATTTCAGCTCTTTAGCTCTTACCGCTTCGGAGAATGGAAGCTGTGACGGACGGACGGACGTAGCTGTCTCGGTAATAGGGTTCCGTTTCACTTTGATGAGTACGGCACCTTAACACGCTACCTGTTGGGATGAAAGTATCCACATCGGTTTAGCGATTTACAAGATTAAATAGAATAGCCACTTGACACGCTACCAGTAGCAATTACGATCAAACTTGTGTAAGGAAATATCCAACTTGATGCAGCCGTTAGTTACCAAGTTTTAAAATTTCTAACTAACCACGTTTCCGTATTATATTTTTAGTAAAGTTACTCATATCAGCTTTTTCCTCGTTGGAAGAAGATAAAAAAAATTTTGTTTTGTTTACAACTAAGGCAGATTCAGACCATTAGAACTCGCCGCACAGCACACACAAACTAATACATGCTTTTGTTACTTTAAAGTGATTTTTCCTGACAGGGTCTAAATATTTTCTAAGCACTTTGAAAGTAATATTTGTGCTTTAAACATTATGAAAGTAAAAGATATTGTCATAAAACTTCTCTACCACCAAAAACCTTTAGAATAAAATGGCACCAACTTTTATGCAAGCAACGAAAAAAAAATTATTTTTAAGAGCTATTTGATGCAAGAAGAAAAAAATCATTACCTGTGCTACCAAGTTCACCTTGGTTTACAACAAAAACATGGAAAAAAAATTCCAAAATTGTTTTTTCATGTGCTTGTTATTAAAAATATAAATTTTTCTCTTTTCCACTCTTCCAACGAAGAAAAAACTGAAATGAACACCCACATTATGAAATACATGTAGTTATATAATATAAAATGTATTATATATAATGCAATTACTATATATAAAATAAAATAGATTAGATATAAATAAACTGCATAAAAATCATTTAAAAAAATAGTTTTTAAATAACTCGTTATAAATCGACTACAAACTGGTTGAAAAATGAGTAATTAGTAGTCAGTTGAAAAGTCGTGTAGAAATGGCCAGTTAACTACTGCCAACACCAACACCAAATACTTCATGTATTTTCTTGGTAGAAATCTTGAATTCCCGTCGCCCATTTGTTAGCGTTTGTATTGTGTATTTTGACAGTTCTTCATGCTAAAAGCAGCAGACGGCTGGGCTTGTAAGGCTACCCGATATCGATTTACCTTGACTACTACCTATGACATCTACATACGTGTTAAAATAATGAGATATTTTCATCGTTCTTGTTCGACTACAGGTACATGCGATCGGCTCTGCTTGAAGCAAAAATTAAGTTTTTTGTATTTTTCTTGAAGAAATGAAATAAACGACACGCGCACAATCAAACGTGAGTGACGACATTTTTGCAGATGTCCTGAGTGAGCACTTTACACGACTTTTGCTATTCTGGGCATGTAAAACAGTGCAATCAACTGTCGAAGCTGTAGTGGTTTTACACTTCGGCAATTTAAAGCCAGGCATTTTTTTAAAATTATCTTTTGGTCTGTCCAAAGCTTACACTTCTGCGAAATTAATAGACAGTCAGAAATTCTACACAGCCGCTGAGAACAACCGCACACACACACAGTTAATAGCATTAAAGTGACGATGACATGAGAAAAATTATATAAAGCAACAACATAAGAATTACACCAACAAACAAAAAATATCCACAAATGTCTCGAATAGATACTCCTGCACTACATACACACTTTACGGCACCGATGCAAACAAACTTCATCCGTCTGCCTTTCAATGTCCAAAGTGTAAAGTGCCCAGGACATGTGCAAAAAAGTCGTCACTCACGTTTTATTGTGAGCGTGTCGTTTATTTTAGTAATTTACTGCAGACATTCAATAAAAGACGAAAGAATCATAGTTTTTGTAAATTACTAGATTTCATTTCTATTATGCCGTCGCGTGGTGAGTTTATTTTGCTTGCGCAGTCTTGTCTCGCACAAAGATAGTTTTCAATAAACCGTAAAATTATATCTTATTTCACCCGCGCACTATTCCATCACTTCGACAATTGCGTACACAGAAAAAAATATTTTTTTCATTCAAACACATTATTAGCGGAATCAAATGATCCTGCAACGAAACTCGTAAATTCAGTTACAAATTTTGTAACATATTTATTGAAAAATAAATCAAATTTTGTAGTTTCAAACAATAATTTAATAGATACAATAAAAATATTCGTTGGAAAGAAAATATTTTCAAGCAGTAGTTGATTGAATATATTTTGACGATAATTTTTTCTGTGTACCAAATGACCACTTTTCATCATAAAAAAACATAATCACCCCTATCATGAAAATTTTTCCTCCTAAAATTGTTTCCCATTTCCCAAATGTGCGATCATAAAATGTGTTCCCATTCGAAATTTCCCCTTATCGTGAATGGATTTTTCAAAGACATTTTTCCCACTTTTTGTGTTAATTTGTTCATTTTCATTACTTTGGGGAACTAGAAAAAAATGCAAGTAGGTAGTTGCTATATTTTAATTCATATATAAATTAGCTGAAAACTATTTTTAGGTCTAAATCAATATATAATGTGCAACATTACATGCTTCTCAATAGGGTGCAGAAAAGTTAGAAGTTATATTTTGAAAAAAATTTTAAAGTAAAAAATGAGATCCTTGAATAGTATGATGTTAGCTCAGAAATATTTTTCTCAAAATCATTTAAATTTATTTATATTAAATTACTTTTTCAGGCTCAAGTTCAACCCTTGGGTTTTCACTACTTTTTAATCAATATCAATTAAGTAAAGAAAAGTAAAGGGTGTTTGCTACCCAGAAACAGCCGGTTGTCCACCTAGCAAATAAATTTAAAATTTATCGAAAAAATTTATCAATAAATAGAAAATATATTTATTGAGAATTGAGTGACCTTAAGCTCATTTATAAAATCTAACAAAGCTAAATAAAAAGGTCGAAGAACGAGTATCCAGAAAATTTTACTTTTCTTTACTTAATTGATATTGATTAAAAAGTAGTGAAAACCCAAGGGTTGAACTTGAGCCTGAAAAAGTAATTTAATATAAATGTATTACAACACAGAAGTTCAATAAAAAAATTAAAATTTACGGTAAAACATTTAAATTTATTTTCTCCAAATCTTGCATTTCTTTTCCACTATTAAAATGACAAAGCTCGAGGTAAAAAATCTGTAGATTAAATATTAGAATGGATTGAAAAATGTACACTTTAAAAAATTTTTTTTTATTACGGTACCAAAACTTTTTAATTACGGTATCATGATAAATCGTCAATCACTCCAAATTGTTCGTATTTTACGGAAAGCACACTTTTCGTTTATTTTGGTTTTTAAAATGTCATATTTTAACCACTGCATAGGTGTGCTTTTTAGTACATTTGGAACAGAAACGTGGTTCCATTGCTAATTAGATCTAGATTTTGAGAAGATTTCGTCAATATTTTGATATCCATGTATTGAAAAAATTATATTCAATTTCTCAATTATTGCTTTGGCTGTTTTCTTTCTTAAAGGAACTATATCTAAGTACTTAGAAAAATAATCGCCTATAACCAAGTAATCTTTTCCAGTTACATGCATAATATCCATACCTATTTTCTGATATGGTATTTCTGGTATCTCGTGATTCAATAGCATTTCTACAATATCGGCTGATCTCTTCTTTTGACATATTTTACATTTAGCTACCATTGCTTCAATGTCCTGATCGATAAATGGCCAGTATAAAAGATCCTTCGCTCTTTTCTTTGTCTTTTCAATGCCCAAGTGAGTCTTATGAAGGTTTTCTAACATCAGCTGTTGAAGAGAACTAGGGATAAAAATTCTAGTATCAAAAAATACAAGTTCATCCTCAGTGCATAAATTCATTCTTTTACTCCATAAATGTTTATTAACATGTTTATCCTTACTAGTCTCTTCTTTAAATAATCTTTTTCTTTCCTCACTAACATTTATTGTATGTATCATTTCGTTCATTCCCTTTATCTCAGTATCAATGTCATTTTTTTTTTAGAATAGCTTCTTGACAACCAATCTGCTAAATACAAATATTTACCTGGTAAATAAGTAAAATTTAGATTGTACTTATCTAATTTCAATTTCATTCGCTGTAATTTTGCAGATGGTATTTTGTGATGGTCTTTTTTCATTATTCCTAGCAATGGCTTATTTTTAGGTTTCGAACAAAATCTAGTTGTATTTTACTAGGTTTCCCATTTAAACCAAAATCTACTTCGTAGCGAAAAATCCTTAGCTTTCATAATTAATATTATCATCAACCAACAACAGCATCAAATAAAATATTCACATATTTGATTAATTGCCGTAATGATAAAAATTATATCATTGACATATCCGTGTAAATACCCATACACCTACATAAACACATTACTCTAGCAAGTTTAATCTTTAAAAACGATTTGTCCGCTGTGCTCTTTCTAAGTTAGAAGGGAAATACAACAAATAATATTTTCAGTTTGTACATAGTTTTGAATCAAATACATAAACATGTATGTATATGCGTGTGTATATTTCATACTTACTTTGAGGCTCTCATCGATTGCAGATTCATTGAATTATCTTCAAGCACCTCAACAATTTCATCGACTGCACCCAATACATACCCACGATCTTCAATGCCTTTATAATGTTTGTGTAGCTGAAAGCACATAGCGGCCCAAGTGTCCTCAACTGCCTTTACGCCCTTTTCGATGGCCAATTCTTTGATGGCAATATTAAGGATTTGCTCTGCAATATCCTGTTGAATGAAATGCAGTAAAGAATAACAGCAAATATGAACATACATATGTAGAAGGACATTCAATTCAATAAGATAAAATCAACTTAAATGAAGAGAATACAATACACACGTCTGTTAGTAAGAAATGCAGTCAGCCAACTTACAAAATACACAAACAGAATGTGAACTTAAAGGCAAAACAGCACACGAACTGTAAAGATTAACTTTTTTCTTTTCGGTACCATTTCCCTTAGCTTTACATCGTTGTATCCACGACTTTTGAATGTTTGCCAGAACGTGCAAAAATACCTCAAAGCAACAAAACATCCACCTTAGAAACTTTTTGCTTTGTGTAGTCTTGCATGCAATAAAGGAACTGGACACATGCGGACTGCACGTTCATTTGTAGTTTGTTTGATTGCTGACAAACATTGGCAAAGCATCACACGTTAACTTATACTTACAACATGTGTTGTTAGGTTGCTAGTATAACTATATATGTATATTTGTACCTGATATTTGTGCAACTGCATCGCAAACATATTCTCAAGTGTGAATCGTTCAGGTGTCATATCGAAGTGCTGACCAGTTTTCTCCATTAGCTGCAGCCAGTGGCGTTCCCTCAATGCCTCATCTTTTAAGCTCACCATTAGTGGAACCGTACTTTTAAATTGTTTCATTTCCAGCTCCAGCTTTTGGCCAGCTGGTAATTGTCTCACCTGGTCAAAGAGATAGAAGAAGGGGCTTGGAAATTTTCATAATGTATGTCGCAATTTGTTTTGGTTTCTTTTAGGAATTTGAAGTACACGTTTCTACGAGTATTCTTCTATTTAGAGCAAATTTAATACGCTTTTACAGGTGCACATATTTCTTTAAACTATATCGTATATGATATGAAATCTATGCAAATAATTATTTATTTAGTAGAATTTATTCTTTAATTTAAAAAAATACAACAGATAGCGAACTGAAAGAGGATCTGTGGTTAGAAATTCGTTGGATTAAATGACTTAATTATACAACTTTTTACCGAAATAAATTTCGCAAAAATGTGTATTTTTTTAAGTCAACATCATCAGTTACCCATTTAGGACCAGTAACTGTCCGAAAGCATTTCGGTTTTATTTGATTGATTCCCTTCAAACAGTTCTTCACTTTATTCATTGTTGAAATGGTCTGGGAAAAAGTCCAAATACCGCATCAAGTGCATTTCGGATGACACACATTTATCTGCTTAAGAGTCGTGGGCTGGCAGCTCGATACCGTCAGAGGTAAATGAAAGAATTTGCAGTGCAAAAATAAAGTAGCAACATCTCAATAGGAAGTTAAGGAAGTTAAAAAATAAAAACAAAAATAAAATAAAAGAACAAAAATTAACTAAAATGAAAATCCTATGGTCCGAAATCAACAAGGAACAACTTGGAATTAACCCTGTCGTTTTTAACTTGTTTTTTTTTTCTGTGTATTTGTGAAGATGTTTATGGGAATCTAAAACTATACATTAGGTTCGCTCGGTCTGTTCAAGAGCGGATATTCGTATTTTCTCATTCAAAAAATGTTCAAGTTTAAAATGTTTGCCTTTATTTCATCAAACTAGCAAATTGTTCTTCGTTTTTATCCCAACAGTATAAGTACAATATGATATTAAATAATATTAATAACCACAGAACTGCAAGAAACTTGAAAAATTAACATACATACTTTCACCCTTTGTTCGTTTATCATTGAAACTATAATTTTTTTTACTTTATTTTGTGGCTTTTCAATTAGTTTTTGAGTTTATCTCTCATCACAAAGTTGTTTTAATTACTTCTAACGAATTAATTTCCAAATTCGTTTTAGGAACACAAATTATAAGCACAGCTATCTATTCACAATATAAATCAACGTATCATTTAATATAGCGCATTTTATGAATAATTTTTAATTAGCGTAAAACATATCGCGCATGTTTCTCTCATGATGCATGTGATTTGTGCGTATGTTTAGGTTTGCCTTCACAGTCTCAATTTTAAACTAGAGTATTGCAAAAATTGATTTTATAATACAATATAAATATTTTCATTTCACAGATTAAGTGTAAATCGTTTTCAGTTTCGTATTGCGTTTTAGCGTTCAATTATTTGTATCTAACAGAGCTGTAAAAGAACGATTGGTTTTGAACTAATCTATGGGACCTTCATAGAAAAGTGGTTCATTATATTTGTACGCCGTAAATTTATTGATTAGTGATGGCAACTGAATTAATGACCTCACCCTAAATGACTGAAGAATTATATCACTTCATTAAAACAATAAACTAAACTGGTGAACGTGCAAAAAGACTTCAATTAAAACTTGAAATAGTTCATTAAAGTATAGGAGATTTGAAGGAAATAAAAAAAAAACATTCACATTTATAATTCGGGTAAAAATTATAACCAATAGTAATTTTATAAAAACATATATTGTTGGTAAGCGCACGTGAATTAAAGAATAAATATGAATCAGTGTCTTAGAGCTCTGGTATCTAGTGAATTTGCTATTTAGATTCGAAAAAATATATATGCGAATCCTTATTACACGAGTATAAGGACCAGGGCGTAATGTCTCAAAGCTTTAGTTTCTTAATTGAAAAACGAAATGAGGCAGCCGACTAACTCACACAAGCCTAGTAACTCATACAATTGTATGAGTTAGGGGGTTGCCTCAGCTGGCACCTAAACACGTCTCTCACCATGGGGAAGTATGGACTCCAACACAACATAAGAAGTGAGTGCATTTTTGAATATATTTTATCAACAAATATGTGGATTGTAAATAGAGGGAAAAATTCAACTTTTATAACTGTCATTATTTGACCGATACCTACTTAATAAATACTTGGTATCAATAGAAAAGTATCGAATATGCACCCGAATTTACCGTATCATTTCATTCATAATCTTTATAGACAGGGACTTTGGTTTCCAATGCTGGTGAGTGACTTCGAAAGCCTGACTAGTGCATGTACTGTATGCTGGTGGTGGTACTATCAATCAAATCTTTCCTCTCGAGATCTCGTAATTGAATTGAATTGAATTGAATTTATTGAGACTTCAAAATGAGATAATAAATGCCAAAAAAGAACAATAAAAAATAACAACTTAGAACTATGTGTATTATTCTAATCTAGATAAAAAGTAAAAGCAGCTTGCTGACGTTAAATATATAGTTTAAACACAAAGATATTCGGTGACATTTTTTTTACATTTGTTCTTGCTCCCGGAACGACAATTATACATGTTGTTGTAAAAAAAATTAAACTAACCTTAAAATTACATAAAACTAATTTGTTATCTACATACTACTATTTACAATATTTACAAAAGGATGGAACAAAAATAAAATCCGAACAAACAGAAAGCGGTGATGCCTTCTTGATTTTATGGCCTTAGTCTCACTTCATTGATTTGACCGAGTCAAGTCATTGGTGTGATCATTAGGTGATAGAAAAATGATAATAAATCAAGAAGTGCCATCAGCCGCGATGACTAGTGTGAGCATTATATCTAAAAAATGTGGGTAAGAGAGAAAGATTATCGGACGCGCTAATGTCTTCATTGAGAACACCAATTGGAGAAATATAAAAAGAGTCAGACCAGCTCTTGGCTTTTTCCCGATTATAAATATTTCTTAAGAGAGTATTTTCGTGCCATTGCAGTTTCCAGCAGAATCTCTGCATCAAAGTTAGGGCATAGAAACATAAAGGAATAACCTTTGATTCTTTATATATAAAATTATTTGAGAATCGTCTATTAGTTGATATAAAATTACGTCCCAAGCACAGTCTCAGAACGCTTCGTTCAATAACCTCGAGTTCTATAGCAACCGTTTTAGACATTGTAAACCACACAGGAAATCCATACAACAAAACTGGCCTTATACATACTTTATAAAGTAGAAGCTTTGATTCCCGGCTTAAGTGACGATTGGTCAAAAGTTTCATAAAAGACGATTTAATGCGTCTTGCTTTAGCTGCTGTCAAACGAGCGTGGATATTAAACTTAACAAGTTTATTGAAATTGATGCCTAGATACTTTAAATTATCTGCAAATGGAATTTCAATACCATTCAAAACTAGTTTTAAGCTTTTACTACGTGGAACTACAAAATAGGGACACTTCCCAGAAGCGTTTCTCATACAAATAGCCTCAGATTTCCTTGGGTTGATCTTTATACCCCAACTCTCATAAAAATCATTTATTACGGTAAGATGAGCCGATACTCGCTCTAAAGCAATGTGCGGATCAGAGTGATGTGCATAAATTAACGAATCATCTGCATACAATATACTTTGTGAATCTCTAAAATAATGCGGAAAGTCATGGACTAAAATGCTGTAAAGTAGTGGCGATAGTATAGAGCCCTGGGGCACTCCACTAAATACTTCTTTTCTTTGCGATATAGCTTGATTTATCTGCACACAAAAATACCTATTCTGAAAAAAGCTGTGAAATAACTTAACAATGAAGGGATCAAAACCGATGCGTATAAGTTTTACAATTATCCCGTCCTGGTATGCCCGGTCAAAGGCCTTTTCAATATCTAAAGATACAGCCACCGTACACCTTTGCTCCCTTACGTTCTGAATAACGTCATCATGAAACTTTAACAAGGCATGATTTGATGAATGTCCCTTTTTAAACCCGAACTGATTTTGAGGTATATAGTCACTGCCCATATTTATCTCCATTTTAATGCTAATTATTCTTTCAAATAATTTTCCTAAGTTCGAAAGCAATGAAATAGGTCTTGAGTTGTTTATTTCAAAATTATTCGGCATTTTTTGTATGGGAATTATTTTTGCAGCCTTCCATGAGAAAGGAAAATATCCATTATTAATACAATTATTAAAAATCACAGTCAAATAATCAAAAGCTAACGGTGGTAATTTTTTTAACACAAAATTTGATATGTTATCAATTCCAGCCGACTTCTTAGCGTTTAGACTTTTTATAAAGGTGATAACATTTAAAAAATATTCTTCTTTAATTCTTTAATAGATTTCCAAGCAAATATAAGAATAAAATGCCAGAAGAATTTTTACTGAGTTCAAAATCAAAGTGCAAATTATTTAGTAGCAAATTTGAGTATGTGTGTACTACTACTTACTACGCATGATTGACAGAAACAGAGAAAATATTTGTTTAAACTTGCATCATTAACGTAATGCAGAGACTAGAAAAGTCCGAAACCGTACTCGTCTTCGAATGAAATTTTTCAATAATTGCATGGCTTAACACATTTTGTGGCTTTTAAACAAATCTCATATAATATGAGCGCCTTTTTTTAATGCGGATCCTATTGCAGTTTCTGTAGAGATTTTTGAAAAATCGTTGAGCTGTTTCTCTAGTGCGTCTGTGCTTCCAAAATGAATAGATATTTCAGAATATCTATTCTGAAATATCTATTCTAATCGTGAAGGCTCACGATTTTGAGAGCTTGAAGAGCTAAAGAAGAAAGGTCATCTGACCTCTACGAGTAACTGTTTCAGAAACTGAGCTTTCAATGGCGATTCATTTAATTGACCGAAAGCAATATATGTAATGGCCTGAGACAAGTGTTTAAATTGCTAATGAATTTTCAAAAAAAAAAAAACTTTCGATACATTTTAGTTCGGCATTTCAAAATATAAAGTACATAAGGCAAAAATCAATATTTGCTTTTGCATACTATCGTCAAAGTACAGTTTTCCTTAACTCAAGTATACGCAAAGAAAAAAGTTTTTAGAACATGGTTGCGACAGCAATATTATGTTATCAGTAACGATGCCTAAGATTGTAGCAAAACAAAATGTTTTTATTTAGCATGCCGCAAACATGTTTTCGGTCACGATAAACACAGCTTTTCTTACAGTTTGCTCATTTTGTTGACACCATCCATACAAATTGATGTATGGTTATATTCACTTGAGAAAATCACATCTACGACCATAGTATAATTAATATTTCAACCAGCTTTATTTGTGACACACAGCATTTTCGATATATCAAATGGTAACCAAGCAATAAGCAAAATATTGTTGTTTTTAACAAAGTTCTTTTTTGTTGTCGTTGATGAGCATTTTCCTTTTACCGTAAAGAAATAACAAAAAATAAGTTACATAAAAAACCGTAGTTATTAAAGCCGAAATGAGACAATTGTGTAATACAAATTGTGGGATTCATATAGCCCTCCTTTTATTGTGTCGTAAGTAAGAACTTTATGTTTATTTGTGTATAAATACTTGTTTGCATTCTCCAGTTTGAAAATAATCTAAGCGATTAGGCTATTGTGGCCACTAACCATATTATTGTTGTTTTCAATCACTATAGTACTATGTACAACAACACTATTGTCAATTTATGTGATAATATTGTTACCGCCAAACATACCATTGCAATTCCCAACTCTAGTATTTTCAAATGCAACCATATTTCAGTGATAATATTGTTACCGCCAAACATACCATTGCAATTCCCAACTCTAGTATTTTCAAATGCAACCATAGTATAAAAAAAAAGAATTCTATTAAGCATATTGCTATCAAAACAATCATAATACTGTTGTGGGGGACTATGTTATTCTTAAAAACAGCTATATCAATGTCATTCCAAATCGTTTTTCAAAATAATATAGTTGGACTTGCAAATACTAAGGTTTGAAATTACCAAAGTATGGTTAAAATTTACAACAGTATTAGCAATAATATGAGTATGCATGTTTTGTTTAACAATGAATATTACTATCCTGCTACCATATATTTCAACAATTTTATGTTTCTCTTCGAATATGATTACCTCAAACATATTTGTACATTGCGCTCGCCTTAATTACGGGTCATTAAAGCGGTAAATAGTTAATTTTAGCCCTATTCAATATTCAGATTTCAGATTGAGAATGGCTAAAATCCGTATTTCGTACTCATTTTAATAATCCATATTCGGCTTTTCTTAAGTACACTTGTGTGTTATCCATATTAAAATTTTCAAGTATGTTTCGTACTAAAACCAGGTGGAAAAAACTTATCTTTAGTACGAGCTTTTTTTCTGTGTACCAGTACAATAAAATAAAGTTGAATATTATGCGGCCATAAATTCATACTCATGCACTTTATGCATTCATATATATACATACATATGTATTTATATATACTTATGTACATAAGTTTTAAATTAATAAACAAACACAATTAAAGTTATTGTTATCCGAAATTAGGTAAAACTTTGGTCATTTTCGTTTAATGAAGTAATTGAAAAAGTTTTATTGCCATGAAAAACTGTAACAGCAGTCATTCACGATTGAGTACGTTATATACTTTGAATACGTGTGTGTGTGTCAGTCAAACCTCATTAAAACTGCTTGTGTTTGGATTTGGATTTCAATGTATGCAAGTTCTAACCTGTTTGGGCAATTTTTGAAATTCTTTCAGAAAGCTTTCTACTCCTTCTGTTAACACTGAAGGATTCAAGTCGACCCATAAAGTTTTCGCCCATCCCTCTCGAGACGTCTTTTGGCTTTTGTACAATTTGTATACCTGCAGAAGAAATTAAAAAGAAAAACTGTTGAACCAAACTGAATTAACTGAAAAAACAAGCAATCAAAAAAGGTGATATTCAATCATCTTTACTTTTCGTTTTATTACACAAAAAAAAAAAAAAAAAACAGTCAGAAACAAGAAGGGAGTTTTTAAGAACGAAGATGAAGTTTACTCAACAGCAACACAAATAGTATAATTGAAAAATTAAACTTTGTCTGTGTGAAAAATAGGAAAAGAATTTTAAAACGTTGCTCTTGTTCTTCCCGTTCTTGTGCAGTAAAATTCTTTTAATCTATTGCATAAAAAAAAATTACTAGTATAACAAAAAATTAAGAAGTTTGTTCTTCTAAACTTACAATTTGCATGCCTTCGTAGTCTTCTTTTATTCGTGAAAAGTCATTATAATCTTGCATGGGCATATCAAAAAGTTTCTCAGCATTTGCTAAAAGTATTATATAAAAAGAAAATTTACAACAAAATTTAATAGGATTATATCAAAAATAAAAACAATGTGCGTAAATACAATTAAATGTAAAACAAACAACTGATTTATGTACACACACAATTCGCATTGAAAATAATCAAGTGGTCAAAGCTTTGAAAATTTATTTGTGTTTTCTTCTACGTTTACTTTTGAAACCGTAAAATATATAACCCGTTACTTATGTATGTATATACCAAGAAGGATTCTCGCATATTATTAGCACAAGCTTGCGAGCTAAATTTACTTTCATAGTAGAGGATGTGCCTATAATTTTGTCCCATGGAAAACTGAACTATTTTTAATATTTTCCCATTGCTATTTTTCCTGAAAATATCTAGCTTAAGTTTTACTATTACTTTATAAAAGTGATCGTATACATATGTATATTATTAAAACATTAGTTTAGTGTTTCAGAAGACCAAAAACCTTTACATGTTAGATGGGTGTAAATCTCGTGTCTATATTTAAGTCTGTGATTGTATAGTTCTAAGACTATACGTATATATGTATATATGTTTAAGCGATCGCATTAACCTTTAACATCCAACTTATCCCATTGAAACGCATGAACCAGTATCAAATAATCAAATAAAAGCCATTCGTACTCAATATTTTCAAAAACACGCATATTATATCTTTCGTAATACAGTGCATGCATGTACAAACGGAAAACGTTTTCGCAAAAATGTATCTATTTATATCATATGTAGCTTGAATTTTGCCCATAAAAAATATTTTTTTAATAACACACAAACCATCAACAAATAAAGAACAAAACACAGGTTTTCCTTAGTAGCTACCCTGTGCTTTTGCTAGTTTCTTCTGCATTAATATGTTCAGTGATGTGTTTTCGATACCTGCAAAGTATAGTCAAATACATGATCTACCATGAATTGCGCATAGTCTTTCAAGAAACCGTTAGGCGAATTATCGATGAGATGTGTGGTTGGCTTTGAAATTTGGCCAACTAAGGTAATTACAATTTTATTTTATATTTTCTGTACTTTATTACAAGCTACTGATAAAATTTGTTTTTCGTAACAACTTGTGTAATTTCAAAAGTTTCACTCAAGGCACAGGTGCATACGTATATCTCTAGCTTTTTGGTGGCTAAGTTCACCGCGGTTCCGAATATGGTTGTAGCAAAAATTATTGTAAAATAAAACTAAATGATTCAATTATCGGCGGTTCCGAGTACGAATACTGTCGTAGCAACATTAATGAAAAGAGTATTCAAGTGATAAAATTCTTCAGTAGTATAAAGCCTTCTTACCGAATTCTTGTCGTAGTGCCTCATATTTATTAATTTTTTTACCATACGGCTCCATCAGATTAGCTCCTTTGCTCAAATCCATAGAACGAGATCCAGGTCCGCTGCGTTCAAATTCTTCTACAAATTGTTGCAGCTGAAAAGCAAAACCAATTTATCTGCTTTATAATTTTAGATAAGAAATGTGGTCAACGAAGACTGCTTATTGCATTCAATAGGAATATCTATAAAAACTGAGCGGGTGTGTATGAGTGCATATATGTATATGTATGTAGGTATGTATGTATATACCCTGAAGGAAACCTAGCGTCAAGTGGCTCCAAGCCGCTACCTTTTTCGCCTGTTTAGTGACCTATTTATCAAATTGTCAACAGAGTGTCTCCAGTTTTTTGTTTTATGAACAGTGTTGTGATTGTTGAAATTTGTAAGCCCACCAAAATCGTGAAATAAAAATCGTTTTTATTTGGAAAGAAAACATTAAGTTGACAACATTGTTAATGAGTGGATAAATTTTACTTCTTGATTTTTCAATTGAGTTTCTTTACTGACATTTCTTTCAGGGTAGCGACAATGTCTTTAGAGAATCAATAGCACTATGGTCGCCATATAGTCGCCATAGAACCACCTAGTCACTAGTTGCTTCGTCAGTAGTTTATTTGCAATGACAAGAACATGTTGAGTGTCAACAGAAAAAATCATTGTACGAGGTATAATATGTCACTAGTACTGGTGACCACGTCAATAGTAAATCACTAGAGTTTTTCTACTGAAATTTCCTTCAGGGTATGTATGTATAAATGTATAAAGAGATTACACAGAGATTTAGAGAATCGGACAGCTTTTTAATTGGCGTTTACACTAAAAAAAAAACAATTCATTCCATTTGTTTTTTGATTTATGAAATGTTTAAAAAGTATATTAAATGGTTTTTCATAATATAAAACCTTATAGTATTCATTGTTTATAATGTGCTACACAATATTTTATTATTCAAATATGTAGGAACTTAATTATTTATTTGCTTTAAGAGCCAATTGAAATGTATTAATTCAGGTCCAAAACATGAACCTTTTTCAAAATATTTTAAGCTGTCTATATTTAGACTAATATAATATAGATATAAACCAACAAAAAAACATATATACATATGTATATATATATATATATATACATATATATATATATATGTATATATATATATATATATATATATATATATATATATATATATATATATATATATATATATATATATATATATATATATAATTTAACTTTATATACATAATTTAATTTATATACATATTTAATCAATAAAATCATAAAAGCTTAACCCCCTAATTCATAAAAATTATTACAGGCTTATAAGACTGTTATTTGACATATTTGTATGGAAAATCTGTCAAATAAGAGCTTTATAAACCTGTTATAATTTTTATGAATTAGACGGTTAGTCATTAAAATCAAAAATTGTTATACTAAAACTTAAAATTTCTGAATTTTAAGATTATTTGTTAAGTACCTATCCCTCTGGTATAAGCAGAAACCATTGCCAGAAGTGGCTAGCGAAGTGGTGGGTGTGTTTTGTCTATGCACTAAAATAGCTAACGAAAGGGCCTGTCACTTGGCTACTGTAACTGTGACTACTCACCAGTAGTTGTAACAATTGCTGCCCACTATTCGATAGCTAATTTGCATCAATAGCTAATGCGTAACACACATACTTATTTTGCTATTGCGCATTTAATGTTTGCCACTGAAAGCAATTATGTTTTTAAGAAGATCCCGTTATTAAAACAACAACAACTTAAGATCATAACATCGTTGTTGCTACTTTTGTTTATTCAAAAAGAAAACTTCAGTAGCATTTGAAATCTAAACAAGTAAACAATAAGTGTTGCTTAAAAAACGAAAATTTGAAAGATGGTAATTAATACAATTAAAAATTACGTTTTTTTTCATAAAAAAAATCTACAGAAGACGATACACAATAGAATATCGAAATGCTGAAGAGACCTCAAGTTCGAACATTCAATATTAGAAGTTAAATTGAAGTTATTTATTTTAAGCATTCTTATATTTACCTTAATACTGAATTATATTTTTTAGTTTTCGTAGCATACTTATGTAGATATTTAACAAAAGTCAATTGTTTCTTTTTAAAAATTTTGAATAAATAAATAAATGTATGTTTATGTGCATTTTATGTAATATGTTTGTTTGCTAAATTTAATTGTTTTACTATAGCTGGGGAAAGGATAGAAGAATGGGAGTAATAGAAATCACCAGAGAAAAAGAGTGGCAAATGTGGTAGCTCTCTTGGACTACTTCTTTTGATGGCTACTAGTGACTAATCCTTTAGGTGGTTAAAGGTTGTGCAGAGACGGTTCAATCGCCACCTCCAATGACAAGCCCATGTTAAATTCGCCACTCAAATGCATTTGTGGTAGATTGTAGCGGGACTAGCGGTAGTGCTAAAGTAGCTATCGAATCTACACGTACGGAGCTAGTCCCTTATACCACTGGGATATATGTATATGTATACGTATGTGTGCATGTATATTACAACACTGATCTAGCTTGCCTCTTTTGCTGAAATAAAACTGTCTTGTTTGTGTATGCTTGAAAGTTTGATATCTTTAGCCAGTTAATGAACATGAGCATTGTTTTTTTAGTTCGATCAGTTTTGATACAATCATACCAAAAAACGATCTCGAACATTCAACTCAACTGCGACAATTTGTGAATAAAACTGATCGTTCGATATGAACTTTTGCTAAAATGAGACTGTATCGTTTTAATCACAAAAAATCTGTATGCTCGAAAATTTGATATCCGTAGCCAGTCTCTATTTATGAATATTACGGAAGCTCCGGACCAAGCTTGGTCTACCAGGTATATCCAGCTTTAAATCCAAAACAATTGTTTAAATATAGTTTGAAATTAAAATTGTGAAAGCTAAAATCGGAATCATATACTTATACATACGTATATACCCACACTGTTGGGTATAAAAATAAAAAATTCTTGTAGCAGATGTGACTGTCGATCTTAATGCCTATAATAAACAGTTTAATTCGATTGTTTTTCTCTTTATTTTTTTTTTTTTTTTTTTTGTATTGTTTTTGGTAACAACAATTCTAAAGAAAGTTTCAAGTTAAGCTCTAAACACATAGACGACATCAGACTGCAAATGCTGCCTACTTTAAGTGCAGCCAACTTCAAATGTTGCTCTGAAGTCGGCTTCATAATTATTTTGAAGACAGCAACAACATAATAATCAGCTGGTGAAAAATCAAGGAAAAAGATGAAGAACACTTTTTCAAAGCAACCAGGATGAAAATTAAATAAAGTATCACAAAAAATTAGCTCAAACGAAAAAAATTGTTTTGATATTGAAAATGAACAGCTGTGTATTTTAGCAATGCACATTTCAGGGATGCCGTATTTCTTATTTCATACTGAATAAAATTGAAAATATTGATGAAAAATGTAATACTATCACGAAAAAACTATAAAAACACATACATTTATTTATTTATTGTATTTTTGCAATGTTCTTTTGTGTTTAATATCAAAAAAAAAGTTTTTGTTCTAATTTGTCCAATTTATATATATAATGGCAACACTATATTTGCTTATTTGCTGCCCGTCAAAATAGAAAATAGCCTAAGTTGGCAGCAGCAGCATATGCTGTTGTGCAGTCGTGTTGCCCTGCTGCCGTCAAAATAATCGTTTTCATTTAAACACATGCATTTTATTTTTGACATATTGCTGCTTGTTGTCTGCTGTCGTCTATGTGTTTAGAGCTTTAATCTTTAATAATACTATTTTGTTTTATTAATTGTTGTTCAACTAAAATGGAAACGATACGAATGAAAAAAATGTAACGGAAAAGAATGCGTCTATACAACACATACCCTCTTCCACTGTAGAGAAATGCTGTTAGAAAAAGTTAAAAATAAAAGGAAAAGGATGCGTTGATTTATATGTATGTAGTATGTGGCTAGAGAATGAAATGCATTTTGATCTGCAGCATGTGGGTTTGAGGGATTAAATAATCAGGGCTACCAATTTTCAGAAATAATAGTTCCAACATGCATATATGGCAACTGAAGTTAGTTAATAGCTTAGAAATGAACTTATTTATTTGCTTTAAGAGCCAATTGAAATGTATTATTTTAGGTCTAAAAATAGACCTTAATGTTTTCTATCTTTTTCAGCTGTGTATATGATGCCGACATTTCGCTGATGAAGCGAGCGATATTGAGTGACTTCGTGAAACTTGCGGTTATTCTTTAATGATTGCTATCTAAGCTATTTAACAAACTATAAGAAAAACTAATAAGAAAAATTTCCGATAGATGTCCATACATATCAGAGACAAGGCACAAGGAAACCGGTTTCTTAAGCAGGTGGACCTGAACGCGAGCAGAAAAATTTTTGGAGCCGCTAAATTGATTTTATAACAAAATAAACTTACTTGGCCTGTACGCGAGCTAAATATTTTTTGAGCCAAAAAGTTGTTAAGCCAAAAAATTTGGTCGAAAAAAATAGATTTAATAATTAATATACATAGTAGTTTGAAGACAACAAAAATTTTTTTCGATATCGATATATAGCCGAAATATAGCGAATTCAGATTTCTTAAGTCGAAGCCTTAATAAAATTACTTACTTTAAGGCGGTCCATATATAGACGAGATATAGTGAAAAAAAGTTCGACGTGTGGGCGGTCCTGAACAGGTCTTGATACCAAGAATTGTATGCCACCATAAAATTAATTATTAAAATGCGAACAATAGAAACTTAACGGACTGGGTAATATATAGCAAATATTGATGCTAAAAGGCAGACGTTATTATTTCAATAAAATTTTGTTGCGAAGAATTTAATGCAATTATAAAGTAACTGTACAAAACACAAAATCTTTTGATAACTATTTGTATATATCGGATCTGCGGCTCAGAAGTGTTGATTGTGAAAGTTATTAAAGGTTTGGCCCAGCCGAGTGTAGCACTTTTACTTGTATCAATATTAATTTTTTTTATACAAAATGTAACGAGGCACAGCAGTTTGAAAAGTGGTTTCATTCAAAAAACTTGCGGGTCCAACTGCCCGAATAGTAAAATTAAATGATTTCATATGAATTCATCATGTGCTTTTGATTTCTTTTGTGTTTGCTTGAAGCCTTGCTTTGGATATCGTCTAAGCAACCCGCAGCAGAAGACAGAAAGGACAAATTCATTTTGTTATTTAAATAAAAATAAATATACGGCTCCAATGCAAAACGGCATTGAGTCAAAAAGGAAAAAGGACCATAAAATTTTACATACAAAACAAGATAAAAACCTTCAGTGGGTGTTTGGTTTATGAGACCTCTGGCAACACTATTCAGACATTGTTTTCTTTTTTTTTTATAAACATAAATTAAATTATTAATAAGGAGGAGGAAGGGAGCAAAAATTTGCTTAAGCGCAGTGTTCATGGGTTTGAGATTTTGTTGCCTGTTTGTCTGGCTGAATAAAGAAAATAAAATCCAATTAAATTCCTATTGTACTAAAAATAAATGAAAAAATAAAAATAAAAAGAATTACCCAACGGAAGCAAACCATGAAGTATAAAAAGCGTACGGATATCTCTTTATATGTATGTACATATGTGCATATGAATATGTAGCACTAATTTGTAAGAAGTAATAAAGTTGTAGAAAATTATTGAGCTGATAGCTAAGTAGTTAAAATAAAATATTAAATATAATAGCAAAAATTGTTTTACTCATGGTTTATAGCCCACCTCTTTCCAAAAGCTTGAAATTTCCACAGTTGTTATGCCGGCAAACTTTTGTTTTATCGGCTGTAATTTACTTGCACGATACAGCGAGGAGCGATAGAGACGAGACCATCGCTTTTCCAAATGATGTGCCATGATCATATTTTCAAAGTTGAACTGTAAATACGCGAAAGAAACCACTGATTTAATAACACTTTCTTAAAACTGTTAATGTTTTTTAAATCTTAAAACGTATACATTTTAATAGAATAGAAAATTTATTCGAAATCCCGTTATATTGAACGCTCTCATACATAAAATGTGATATGAAATTAAGATAAGGAGAAATACTTGCATACTGCAGTACATATTTATATTTATGCCATCTGTTTTACTACACTAAGTGCAATATTTTCAATATTGTTTTACACAGAAATGGTTCTTATTATTTTTCTTTTTTCTTACTTATTCATAGTTTTGACAGCATTTTCTTTTCATCTTAATTTCCAAAGAAATGCACAATTTCTTCCAGAAAAGAAATTGACATTCCACATTATTTCGTTTGTCAACATCCAGTATACAAACGCAGAGGAAAGAAGCGGTAGTTTAATGCCGAAATTGGTACCATTTGTTGTTGAAATTATGTTAAACGCGTATGCGCTTACTTTGTTTGATACCAATTGGTATTGTTCTGTTAGTAACAACTCGATGTTATTATATTACCAACCGTTCTTATTTTGGTAGCGCAATGTTCTCTTTTTAATATCGTACCGGTGTCACTTTGTTATCTAACGTTCTCAGTTTGATAATGCACTCTTTCTCGTTTTGATACCGATTGTTCTAATTTTCGTAACGCACGTTTCTCGTTGGACAAAACAGTTGAAAATAATTTTTTTGCAATTTGCAATTATTTAATGATTTTCCAAACTATCTCATATTAATTTCCTGCTTTCACACTCTGTTTAGGTCGTTGTGATATCATTTCCAACAAGAACAGTATCGGTGCAACAGTGCAACATATGACCGACATTGCTGATGGGTTCATACATCAGAGTTTCTATCAGTAAATACATATTTGACATGTGTGCGAATTAACGTTGTAACATACGGCACGACCAAATCGCGTCTTATGAAACCATTTCGTTACATATTCGTCCACAAATAACATTTTAAATGTTATTTAATTTTATTCACACTTTGAACATTTGACTATTTTCATTGAGTAATTGGAAAATAAAAACAAAATTAAAAAATGTTGTCACAAGATTGTCTGAGACAAAGAATGAAAATAGCTCTGCTGTACTGTATGTTTACACAACTTTAAAGTGTAAGACGGTTTCGTGACGTCATTTAACCAATGTGCGTGCCCAGGAATTTTAATTTTTGTGTTCGGGATGTCGTAATCATTAACTCTGTAATACTTGGCAGTCACCAGACAGTGGGCTTAGAAATGAGTGAAAACTGTTTGAGTATGCATGTGTTGCCGGTCGATGTTTTAACTTAAGTCCTGTATATGAAATATGTTTTTCATAGGATTTTTTTAGGGTTGCGTTCTCATCAGAGTGAAACGGAACTCTATTACCGAGACAACTACGTCCGTCCGTCCGTCCGCCCGTCACAGCATCCATTCTCCGAAACGGTAAGAGCTAGAGAGCTGAAATTTTCACAGGAAATACTAACAACAACAGCAAAGCCGTAAAAGATAGAAAGCTAAAATTCGCACAGTGGATGATATACAGCAACAAATGATAAAGACAACAACAACTGTAAAACTACCAGGTGTCTCTATACAACCTAAAGTAACAATTAGCAGTATCTGCTAAACTGTAAAAGTCAGAGAGCTGAAATTCACACAATATATGTATGTATATTCATATGCCCAACAACACCAAGTACTAAAAATAACAACATGTCAAAAACTACCAGGTGTCTCTATAGAACGTAAAGTAAACATTAGCCGTAACTCCCAAACTGTAAGAGACAGAGAGATTAAATGTGCACAATTTATGTACTCACATATGGCCTACAATAACAAATGCTAAAAACAACAACAAGTCGAAAGCTACCAGGTGTCCCTATGCAACGTAAAGTAACAATTAGCCGTTACTCTCGAACCGTGAGAAACAGAGGGATGAAATTTGCATAACATGTACTCACACATCCTCTACAACAACAAATGCTAAAAACCTTTACAACGTAGAGTAACAGCTATAACTCTCGAACCGTAAGAGATAGAGAGCCGAAATTCGCACAGTGTATGCATTCCCAGATACCTTACAACAGCAAATGACAACAACAACAACAAGTCGAAAACTACTAGGTATCCCCGTACAACATAAAGTAGTAATTAAACGTAACTCTCAAACTGTAAGAGACAGAGAGATGAAATTTATACAATATATGTATTCACATATGCCATTCCATACGTACCTACATTACACATACGTACAGAACCCTAAGTGCGCGAGCCAGCCTCGTATTTTTTTCACACCGAATCCGACTTTTGTGTGTAAGATTAACTCCGTTGCCGGCAGCGTTATCAGGTCGCACAAATGTGTGGCCATACTGTACTTACATACATGTGTTAAAAGTAATGTTTATACCTTCATGTATAGAAAATTTTTAGTTTGTGAGTGCTGGTTATGAATGCTCTACGTGCACTTCATTTCGAGCTTCACTGCGGGCAAGAGGTTTGAATAAAAACATTTTGCATAATATCATAACATTTTGAGTTAAATTCATGAGAACTATGATAAAGAGTTTGCTCTGGTTTCAAAGTAAAATCAGACATTTTAAGCCAATGTTTCCAACATGGCTTTTATATGACAACAGTAGAAATAAAAGAAGATTTAGAATGACATTAAAATTAAAAGTTAAGTGTTAAATTTATATACATAAATGGCTGTGCGCATCTCTGTTTGCGTGATTATGTACCTGTAAGAATATAAATATACACGCGTCAAGATGTTTTTGCTATAATATTTTTTATTTTCGATAATCGTTCGAATTCGTTTTAGTTTTTATAACGCTCACCTTGATGTTATGCTCGCTTAACACTGTATATGCCTCCTTTATTTCTCGGATTGCGATTTCATGAGAAAGCGTAGTTGATTGTATTTTTGTGATAGCCTCCATGACCAACTTGAAATCCGTCAGATTTTTTGACGTCTTGTTGAGATCTTCGCTGAGTGCCTAGTTAAAAGGATAAGAAAATTAAATTTTCATTTATAATTTGACGAGTCATAAATGTTTGATGATAAATGATTTATTGTGTGTACTTAAGTTTAGCAATACCGATATGCACCTCCTTCACAAAAAAAAAAAAACCCTCGTACTAAATTCATGTTTCTATGCCCTTCCCAACAGTTTTAAGGGTCTATATAAGTTTGTGATTTCGTTTGTAACGCCCATAGTTTTAATTTCCGACTCCATAAAGTATACATATTCTGGATCAGAATTAATAGAGAATACGATTTAACGATGTCCGTCTGTCCTTCTGTCTGTAAGCCGTTTTCGGAAACTACTTGATTCGGAAAAAAATGTTGATTCCAATTATTCACTCATCGTGTTGTGTAGTATTTGCTATTGAATTTCAACAAAATTGGAAAAATAATAACCGAGATATAGCCAGAAGGCCACGAAAAGTAAAAAAAATTGCAAAATTCTAATGAAATTTTTGAAAACAAATATTTTGTTTTAAGGCTAGAATACTACCCGTACTATTCGGCATGGTAAAAAAATATTAGAAAAATTTTGCCATCGGTCCATATATACCCGAGGTATAGCAAAGACCGGCTCCTCAAGAATTTAGACCTGTACTCACGCCGAAATAAGCTTTTGAGCAAGAAATTTTATGTTATAAAAAAGGCTTGTGCGCGAACTGAAACAATTTTCGATATCAGAATATAGACGCAAAAATAAAATAAGCCTACTGAAAGACAGCAAATAAAAAATTTCGACACTGCACCATATATAGCCGAGGTATAGCGAAAAACAATTCCTCAATACGTTGTATACATATGTACGCGTAATTAAACCAGTTTCGGTTTAAGCATTTTATTACGAGACATCGTAATAAAATATGAATAATATAAAGCAAAAAATAACATTTTATGCAACGGGTTATCCTTTTCGCGGTTTCAGAGGTAAACGTAAATAAAACAAATATAAAATATTCTTTTTCATGATATTTCTTTTTTATTATAAAGTTTGAACGTTGACATTATGTGTGAAACACCACATCATTTAAATGAACATTTACGGTATTCAAACGGTCTCATATTGTGTCATAATGTCAGAAAGTACTAACATTTTATGATAGCTTAAAAAAATTGTTGTTGTGCTGCAAACAAAAATAGTCATAAATTAATAGGACTTCATCGACTGTGTTTAGTGATTCGTCATAAGTTAACAGCATACATCTGAGGCGAACGGCTAAAACCCATTCGTCGAGCCGGTGATATTTTTTACCTGCCGCAAATTATTTTCTAAAAAAATATTTTATATATACATAAAAAAACCCCTTATATGCGTATAACGCTTATATGTATGTATGTACCCAAACAAGAATACATTTGTTTAATAGCTGAAGGCCTTGTTTTACTATCCTACTCAGTCGTACGATATGGTAAAAATGAAATGTGTGCTCAAAAAGTGTGGACTAAACATGTTTGTGTGCGATACGAATGTACGCATGTATGTGTTTCGCAGATATATACATCAACATCCATATCCATACATTTCACCTAAAAATTAGATACTAATCTTAGAAGACTGGCAGCCCACAAACGCTTGTGTACTGGCCGCCGTCCAAAAAATGAATCGACTCCGTTCAACCGGCGTCAGCTGTTTTTGTTTGAATAAACTTATTTATTCAATTTAATATCATTTAAGAAATAAATGCATTAAAATATATACATATGTATGTATATGCTTTTAAATTTACCTAAATCAGCTATCAAAACATCTAATAGCTAGTTTTCGCACAAACTGGCTATTATTTTAGTTTTTTCACTTATTTTTGGCATTATGAACAAAAATATTTAAATGGCTTTCTTTTTTTAACAGCTGACTCATATTTTAAATAGTGCACTACTTTATGACAGGTTGCTCACAGCAGTCATATATTTTCGTGCTATTATTTTAAGACTTCTGACCTTAGGACGACCCTTTGAATACCGTAATTGATTCTTTTCAGGTACTTTTCGACCACTTTTTGACACATATTGGACGGTATCTCAGCAATAACTTGACGAATGTTGGTTTTTAAGTGCTCAAGAGTTAAAAGTTTATCTGCATAAACACTGTCTTTCGCGTAGCCCCGCACAAAATGTCTAATGGTGTCAAACCGCATGATCTTGGTGGCCAGTTGATATCTATACGACAAGAAATTGCGCAGCGAGGAAATGTCTCTTGCAATAAAGCCATGTTCGCTCGAGTTGTGTAGCATGTGGCACCGACTTGTTGAAACCACACATTTCTCCAGGCAGGTAGAAAAAATTCGGTTGTCATACGACCATAACGCTTCGAATTAACGGTGACAGTCGTTCCATCTTCGTTTTCGAAAAAGTAAGGTCCAATCACACCTTCGGACCAAAGAGCGCACCAAACAGTCACTTTTTCTGGATGTAATGCCCTCTCTCCAATTACTTGAGGATTCTCAGAGCTACAAATACGAGAATTTTGTTCATTAACATACCCACCGAGTGAGAAATGTGCTTCATCGTTGAAGAAAATTTTGTTCGAAAATCGCCGTCTACCGCCTGTTGTTCAAGCACCCATTCCACGTATCTACGACGTTGTGAATGGTCAGCTGGCTTCAGTTGTTGTGTGAGCAGGCCCGTAGCAACCCAGTGGCTAGGGGGGCTTTGCCCCCCCACGTATCTCCTTACCCTACGCGTTTTTCTAAAAAATAAAATTGAATAAAAAGGTTTAATAGGTTAAACCCCCGAACGAAGTTGGGTTGGTACGGGCCTGTGTGTGAGCTGGCCATAATGTGCCGTAAGACAGTAATAATTCCTGAGAACGACGAGTAATCCATGCATTCTGGTCTTCGGCAACACTTTCACTTACAACAGCGATATATTCCGCGGAACGAGCAAAACGACGATGCACAGGCCTTACAATATTTGTAACTGCTCCAGTCTCTTCAAACTTCTTCCTAATTTTGCCAATTGCTTGCGTAGTTAGACGATTATATAAACCATAATCTCCTCTAAAAGCACGATATGTGGCTGTGGCAGAGTCAATATTTTTGTAGTATGTTTTGATAATTTTTATGCGTTGTGTGATAGTCAGGCGATCCATTTTCGTCAATGTCAGACTTTCAACCAAGAAGAAAAATATTGGTTTAATAACTCTTGATATTGGTTTATTAAAGTTTGATAGATGTCGAATTCCAGTCCTGTTCTTTTAAACAGGGTATATATATATATATATATATATATATATATATATATATATATATATATATATATATATATATATATATATATATATATATATATATATATAGTGCAATCCGGCTTCTCAAGAAACAGGGCTTACACGCGAACTTCAACAATTTTCTGTACCAAGCAAATGATGCATATATAAAATTTTAAAAACAGATTTTGTTGTTGCACTCAACAGCACGTACTTGAAATTTTTTTTCCGCATAGTGTAAACTACAGCGGTGCTGCGTTTGCCATCCTTCTCGTATAATCGTGTATTTTATTTTTGACATATTGAAGTCGGTAGCATGATGTTTTCTACATAGTTGGAGCCTGAATTTAAAAGAACCGACGTCAAACCTGCATATTTTCATAAATATTAAAAAGTAGAATTGTCATTCTATTTCCTACTTATGCAAATGTTTTTATACGTAATGTTCTTCTAAACTGCATCAGTTTATTATGAATGTTTTTTTTTCCTGGTTCTTTTAAAAAGATTGTGTAGATGTTCAATAAATGATACATATGTAGCAGTATTCAGGGTTGAACAAAAAAAAATACAAACTTTGATTTCTAATCGCATTATGTCCATATTGGCAATAGTTTTCTCTGCCAATTTTTCGCCCAACAATGTTCGCCATTGCTGAGCATTGTGGCATATAGTGTCCATTAATGGTTTCAAATTTATGCGTATACATTGGATGTTGTAGTATGTTGGCAACTGCTGCAGTTCGTCCATGATATTTGCATAAAATGTAAATTTCTCATCAAGTTGCACAAGTGTTACACCACGATTCACATATTTTTCGCAAATTGCTTCCTTATCAAATGCCCACAGATTGTAATATTTTTTAAATCTGTAAATAACAAAATAGAAGAAAATGCAAATATGACGCCAAGAATAAGAAAATTTTGTAAAAGTTACAAAGCACCTTGCATAAAGTACAGGCTGGGCCAAAAGTTACCTCATATTTATATTTATATATATATATATATATATATATATATATATATATATATATATATATATATATATATATATATATATATATATATATATATATATATATATATATATATATATATATAAATTTAATTCATCATAACCAAGAGATTTACGAGAGCGGTAAAACTGTCTAACAGGAAATGATAGTTCTTCAAGCATTGCTAGTTTTTTCGTGGCTGCATAAGTGGATTCTGATTTATCATGTGAGTGATTGTATATTCCACTATTATATAATGGAAGTTATTGTTGATAATTCCTCTTTGATTGATCATCGGTGGCCTTAACGAAAGCTTTTGCCGAAAATGAGGTAAACAGGTTTTTTCTGCTTTCTTGCAGAACTATTCATTGTTGTTCATTGATTGCCGGTCAGTTTTGCTTTCTGTGTGGCATAAAGTTTTTCTGTAAACGACCGCAGCAAAAGTTTTGCAGCATGTTTTTGATTTTTGCTAAAACTTAGGTAGGTTGCTATCCATATATTATAATATATGTATGTATATATTCTCGTATATTACATACATTGTATATAAATCGTTTTTATGACTTTTATTAATTTCTCTGGTAGCCATTTACATCTGACACCAATTGGAACGTCTTAAGCCAGTTTATTCGTTTTACTCCGAAAATATTGTGGCAGTATCCTATTTCAAAGGACTTGCCACTTGAGGCTTTTGTTTTTGTAAGCTACGGCTTAAAGTTTATTTTGCAAAATGCCAACCTGGCAGCACACGCACAAAACTAATGCTGACATTTGAAGTAGGAACTCTATTTTTTCGAATATTTGCTCAATAACAATAACTAATTTACCTTTTTATATAATTCCTAGCGTCATCAACCACACGATTTGCTAATTCTTGAACTTTAATAAGCAGGCCGCAAATATTTTTGAGCTAGAGAAATTGGAAATAAAAGACGTGCTCTAAAATTTTTGAAGTATTTTAATGATTTTACCCTCAAAACGTCCTCATAATATGTAAAGTTATATTTTGTACCGCTAAAATGTTCTATCGGGGGACAAGACACGCAAGTGCCATTCATCCAACGATTAAAGATCTTCAGGCTGAAAGAAATTATAAATTATTTTGCAAGTGTTAAATATGGATGTGTCACGAAAAAATCACCGTGTAATTAAATCTTTTGCCGCTTGCACTATGATATTTTCGATTTCATTTGATGAAGGCTCTAGCATAATTTCCGACAAAACAATTGTGGCATTAACTTCGAACATTGGCTCCTTACTAGCAAGGCGATTCAAGTAGCACTGCAAATTCTTACAGGTGAAACTAAGAAAAATGTGTATAATTAAAAGCTTCAATATTCAATGATTGAATTAAAGTCATAGGTGACTAACTCTAAAATGGATTTGTACGCCTCTTCTTCCCAAAAAACATAATAATCATGCATCTTGTCCGAACGACCTGTGAATGTACCTAAAACTAAGCTTTCAAGTTTTATCAGCACTGGTCCCAACGAATCAAATATTTTTTTCATTTGCGAAAATTTTTCGGTTCTAGTCTGTTCCAAACGTTCTACATATCCCTGACAATGATATATTGCAGCACTAGCTTCATTTTCGTTGCTGACTAGATGTTTTGAATACCTTTGAGTACGTATAACATGATCTTCTGGTTCATTTGTTGCTTTAACGTTAGGTGAAGCGACTTCAATGCTTTCGTCAAGCTGCCGAGTAGCTCCAGTTTCATTGTGAAAGTCGTCTAAGTTAAAGACATTAAATACTTTGATTTCATCAATACGATGGCGAAAATCATCGCGAATGTAATTGATCTGCGAAATGATTGACCGAAGCTTGCGGATCAGTGTTCTTATACTGCGACAGTATTTTTGAATATTAAATGACTGCCATGTGTAACGCCCGACTCCTTCTTGAATTGCTAGTTCAGTTTCGTAAAGATGATCTCGCAAAATACCTATCTAAAATGTATAAAAAAGAAATTAGCCGACTTCTCACCACTAGTAAAAAAAAAATAATATACATATATGAAAAAGCTTTACCTCTGATAAAGAAAGCTTATGGAGCAGAGAATTATAATCATAAATGACAGACAAAACTGCTTCAAAATCATTGAATATCATATCCTTCTTCATAATTGCAGTTCGTAATACTAAAGGTAATTGGAATCCAAAATGCTCGAATTGTTGCCCTTCAAACATGACCTCAAATATATCTTAATAATATAAATTGAAAACAAAAATGTTTGTCACTCAACCTTTTGATTGAAACTAAAAGATACTTAGTACTAGCTATATACATATTCAGTGATTCTCATACCTCTTGACAAGCTGATGGTGAATTGCATTTGATATTCAATTAGTATCTTTTCGCCCACAAGACTTCGCCACGTTGGCAGTCCTTCTTGAGTAGATGCTTTCACCAGTACTGAAAAATTATCATAAGAAACGAAAAAAAAAAATGTTTCGTTTCCTCTTCTATGGCAAAAATGATTGTTATTTAAGAGGTAGCTGTTTATTTGGTTTAAAAAGTCCTTATCATTAATTTTATTGCCTCTTTAAAGCGCTTTCTAAATTCAATAAAATTGCCCTCTTACTTTAGTAGTCGGTAAGGGTGTTTTTTTATGGTTCCTATGCTGGTGTAAAGTGTATCTTACATATTAATCGAAGAAAGCAGATGTATAAAGAATGAAATAGGAAACAAAAATGATTAAGTTTTGGGTCATAAGCCTTAAAATACATACATACACACAAATATATATGTATGTATATAGTACTACTATACCACTGTTTCTAAAAAAAAAAAAAGGAATTAGTATTCGTTGCTAAATCCCACTAACGAAGTAGATATGGCATTATTAATATGTAAACGTTATTACGTAGAGTATACGCATTGAAAAAGAACAAAAAAAAGTTTTTTTCCACGCAGAAAATTATTTACTTTTATATTTTTTCAATTTCGACTAGCGTTCTTAACCTCTCCTTCGTTTCTTAGCCGATGATTCTGTTGGTGGATATGCTTCACCAAATCCAATAAATTCCATTAAATATTTCCTCAATCATGGCACGAATTTTTTTTATTTTATTCCGTAACCATAAAAGCAAAGCCGTTTTTGTTACAATAATAGAAAAGATTTTACACAAATAAAAATTCATCATTGATTTTGAAGTATCGCAAGCCATTAAAAAAGAGATACTTAAAATCAAATAATTGAGTTCAATGACATAACAGGCTCAAATGGCAATTGTTAGTTCTACACTTCTTAATTTCTATATACATACATATGTATGTATCTTGCGATAGCATTATTTTTAGAAACAGACATACATACATACATATATATATATATATATATATATATATATATATATATATATATATATATATATATATATATATATATATATATATATATATATATATATATATATATATATATATATATATATATATATATATATATATATATATATATATAAGTTAACGAACGGGTTAATAGCTCAAATTTTTTTCAGAGAATTGACATACTCTCTTTTGCTTAACGTTTTGAAGTAAAATATTTTGCAATCCTTTTTCATTCATACTTTTAATTGTTACTAAGTTATTGTAAATTTCTCATTGATCTCTTCATTCTTTCATGTTACTAAGCAATTGTAAGTTTCTTATTCATCTTTTCATTCATTCATGTCCCTTTACCGCTATTCATATAAATTGTAAAATTATTTAATTGATCTTCCCCTCTTTCTGCGAAGGAGATTGTAAAATATTATTTTTCTCTCTTTTTCTTTGTCACTATGCAGAGTAATTGTAAATTTGTTTTCTTTTTTTCTTTCTGTCGATTAGTAGTAAGAATTTTGATTTCATATTTTGATTGTAAAAAGATAAATTCAGTGCGATCTGTACTCCGTTCCCTTAGGGACGGTTACAGGCATTCATTCATTAAAAAATTAAATTAATAAAAAAAAATAGTTTTAAAAAAATTAAAAAATATTTCATACTAAAACATTAAACTAAAAATTAATTCAAGTTCTACATAGTAGATAAATTCAAACGATATAAATCTAAAAAAAAAAAACTTGACATAAGTTCTACATAGTAGATAAATAAAAAACATTATAAATCTAAAACATTAACGGCCTAATTCATAAACACATTATAAGAGTGTTATAAACAACTTATGAGCAAAAATCCAGAAAAGTGTATTCATAATCGATTTATAGCTTATTATGCTGTTTATAACCATTTTATAAATTGGATATTTTTATTGTGGCCTCTACCCAACTATAAGCGTTTAATAGTGAAAATTGTTGAATTGAGGATTTTTTATTTGAACACTATTTATCAAATTTTTTGCTTCTTGAATGTGTATATGATTGCATTTCATTGTTTCTTACACCAAATTATCATTACACATTAAACTATGAAATTCGAAAATATGTATGTACATACATACATATGTACTTTAAATTCTACGAAATTCTAAGAATCAGTAATATACAGTCATAAAGACACTTTAACCCTGCAAAAATCATCTCATTCTTTTATCAAACAAATTTTTCTTTAGTTTTCATATAAATTACAAATATTTTGACGAATTATATCCATACAATACACAAAGAAATACAGACCTACATACATACATACATATGTATGTATAGTACTATCTCTATTGCAAATTTGAATAGACATGTACATATGTATGTATGCATGCATACACATACATATCTACGCACAAACAACTGTAGCGATCCTGCCTGTATTTACAATGTATACACACGCATTGACCTCTACCTAACTATAAGCGTTTGATAAAGAGACATTCGTTGAGTTGATGAAGAGTTGCGAAGAAAGAATTCATCAATAAATTAATTTTAATAAAAGATATTAGCGAATTAAATAATATTTACCACTTTTCATTATGTTTTCATGAAAAATATTTGCAAATAATTATAGTGCTACACAAACAAATGCTAGAGAGTAAGTAGTCGACTACTTTTGGTACCAGTCGTTAAGCAAATGTGTTTAGAAACAATTTTTTTTACAATTCAAAGCCTTGTATACATATTTTTCGCAATAAAAATAGGTAAACCAATAAATTATTTCATATTCGAACAAAATTATGTTATATAAGTAAATAATATTTTGCATTTTTCGCAGCTACCCAAATAATCAGTTTCTTACATACATCTCATATATGCAGCACTAGGCACAAAATGAGAGTGAACATTGCATGGTATTGCCAACAATAAAGTACAAAATTAATAAAAGAGTTTATTAGTTATTTCACGCATATAATGTGTTTATGAATTGAATTTCTTATGAGTTGCTAATAACACTGTTAGTGTATGATAACTATTACCAGCTTATAAGCTGAAATAAGAAATTTTTATGAATTAGGGGGTAAAAATTTTACTCAATATTCAAATTAAAAATATATTGACTAAACCCTAAAAATTAAAAGGAAAATTTTAATTTATAAGAAAACAAAAACATGCTAAAAGAAAATATTTTGCATAATTGAATTGAAATAAATATATGGGAAAAAAAACTGAAATTTTCTATTTCTTACAAAACTTTAATACGACAAAAATAACTTATATATATACATATATATATTATAATGTGCATTTTGCAACTTATTGTCATTCGAAAAGCTTGCTTTGCTAAATTTGCATTTTTATATATTCTAAGATCATTGTTCAGCCATATAGGCGTAATTAATTTGTTAAATAGTTTTAAACATTTGCCCCGTGTGAGCACAGATTTATTTTGTTAAGAAGTTATTTATGATCAGTAACGGGGCAAAATACTGGTTTTACAAGTTGAATTGATACGTAGATTTAAGGAAGAAATTGAAATAATAAAATTTTAATTGCAAAGTAAAAGGGCATTGAACAGGTCGTGTTATTTAAAACATCTCATTTCCACCGATCCCTAAACATTATTTCATTTAAGCTATAAACTAATTACCTTAAATTCTATTCAACTTAAAATTTATTTAAGTTGATTTCTTTAAAAAACATTAAGGAAAAACAACCAGCCTTAAATTACTTTTTTATTTTTGCTAGATAATTTTGCCATCAAGTTTCTATATACTTACCCCCTAATTCATAAAAATTTCTTATTTCAGCTTATAAGCTGGTAATAGTTATCATACACTAACAGTGTTATAAGCAACTCATAAGAAATTCAATTCATAAACACATTATATGGGTGAAATAACTATTAAACTGTTTTATTAATTTTGTACTTTATTGTTGGCAATACCATGCAATGTTTACTCTCATTTTGTGCCTAGTGCTGCATATCTGAGATGTATGTAAGAAACTGATTATTTGGGTAGCTGCGAAAAATGCAAAATATTATTTACTTATATAACATAATTTTGTTCGAATATGAAATAATTTATTGGTTTACCTATTTTTATTGCGAAAAATATGTATACAAGGCTTTGAATTGTAAAAAAAATTGTTTCTAAACACATTTCTTTAACGACTGGTACCAAAAGTAGTCGACTACTCACTCTCTAGCATTTGTTTGTGTAGCACTATAATTCTTTGCAAATATTTTTCATGAAAACATAATGAAAAGTGGTAAGTAGTATTTAATTTGCAAATATCTTTTATTAAAATTAATTTATTGATGAATTCTTTCTTCGCAACTCTTCATCAACTCAACGAATGTCTCTTTATCAAACGCTTATAGTTAGGTAGAGGCCAATGCGTGTGTATACATTGTAAATACAGGCAGGATCGCTACTGTTGTTTGTGCGTAGATATGTATGTGTATGCATGCATACATACATACGTACATATGTATGTATTTCTTTGTGTATTGTATCGATACAAGTCGTCAAAATACTTGTTGTAATTTATGTGAAAACTAAAGAAAAATTTGTTTGATAAAAAAATGAGATGCTTTTTGCAGTTTTAATGTGTCTTTATGAGTGTATATTACTGATTTTTACCCCATATTATCAGTAGAATTTAACCGACTTACATACATACATATATTCGAATTTTATAGTTTAAGGCGTAATGATGATTTGGTGTAAGAAACAATGAAATGCAATCCTATAGACACATTCAAGAAGCAAAAATTGATAAATAGTGTTAAAATAAAACAAGTAAGAGTGCTATATTCGGCTGGGCCGAATCTTAAATACCCTTCACAATGGTACATACATTCTGATTGATTTTTGGTGCGAAAAGTTGTTTTATTTGGATTTTAAAGCCGATTTCTTGAAATATCGGGAGACGCTATATCTGGGGTATATATGGGCCGATTTTTTCTGAATTTCAATATCAGATCCACTACCGGGATTTAACACAGGCTGCAAAACTTTTATTTAAATAATTCCTAATATGCTCAAGTTCAACCACTGGGTGACACCAATTCTTTTTAATATCAATGAAATAAAGAAAAGCAAAATGTATTTCTTAATTATTTATCAGTTAACTTTATAGTAAAATTTATTTAACAAAAAATTGCATATAATTGCATTATTTTTGAATTATAATGCTAAATAAACATTGCCATTAAGTGTGATTTTCTTTTCAATTTACTTACGTATGTGGGTACATGCATACGTATGTATGTATGTATCTATAATAGAAAACTCTAAAATAAATTCTTTATTATTGAATATTTTCAGTGTGTTCCATAAAACAATGATTATATACATACATATATACATACATACATATTTACATTGCTTGCTTTTACAAAATTATTTTTTTTCTTGTGCACGTTGTTGATGATCTATTGCGTATCATCATACACATGTGTGTGTGTATGTACATATGTAAGTACGTAGGGAAACCCAAAATGATTTTTTGTGTGAATGAATTTGAAGACGCAATTGTTTAAAAGAATTTCATTGCGTACCCTTTTTTCAACAATTCTTTATATCACTTTCATTTTCAAGCTCGTGTATACATATGTATGTACATACATACACATTTTTACACCAAAGCAAAAAAATTGTTTATGCTAACATACTTGCATGCATACATACATATGTAGATACATACATACCTACATACATACAAATGTATCTACATACATACATACATACATACATTCATACATGATCGCAAATATTTTCGAATTTTGCTTTTAAACATTATATACATATGTATGTATGTACCATTATGATCGATTTTTGGTACCAAAAGTTGGGTGCATATGGGCCGATGTCCAAAAATTTTCTAATTTTGCCCCTAAACAGCCTGTATGTACCATTCCGACAAATTTTTAGTGCAAAAAACTGTTTCGTTTAGCTTCCAGGCCCGACTTCTTGAGATATCGGGAGGCGCTATATCTCGAACATATATGGGCCGATGACAAAACGATTTCCAGTTTTGCTTCTGACTAACCTATATGTATCATTCTGATTGATTTTTGGTGCCAAAAGTTGTTTTATTTAGCTTATAGAGCCGATTTCTTGAAAAATCGGGAGACGCTATATCTCAGGTATATATAGACCGATTACAGACATTTTCAAATTTTGCTTTTAAACACCTTATATGTACCATTCTGATCGATTTTTGGTACCAAAAGTTGTTTTATTTGGCTTTTAGAGCCGACTTCTTGAGAAAACTTGAGGCGCTATATCTCGAGTGTATATGGGCCGATATCCAAAATGTTCCACGTTTGCCTCTAAATAGTCTATGTGTACCATTCTGATTGATTTTTAGTGCCAAAAATTGCTTTATTTGGCTTAACGAGCGGATTTCTTGAAAAATCAGGAGTCGCTATATCTCAGATATATATGGACCGATTTCAAAAATTTTCCAATTTTGCTTTTAAACACCTTATATGTTCCATTCTAATCGATTTTTGATACCAAAAGTTGTTTTATTTGGCTTTTAGAGCCGACTTCTTGAGAAAACGGGAGGCGCTATATCTCGAGTGTATATGGGCCGATGTGGAAAAATTTTCCACTTTTGCCTCTAAATAGCCTATATATACCATTCTGATTGATCTTCGGTGCCAAAAGTTGTCTTATTTGGCTTATAAAGCCGATTTCTTTAAAAATCGGGAGACGCTATATCTCGGATATATATGGGCCGATTTCAAAAATTCCTTCTTTTCTAGGATTTAATGGGCACTAAAAATGATATGGTTTAGTTTTTAAGACAAAATTTTTTTTCAAAAATCTGAATACAAAAATTGCACAAAATACCCCTCAAAACCCGGTTTTTTGAATATATCTCGGCTATCCGTGGACCTATCTTACTGAATTTCAATAGCAGACCCACTACCGGGGTTTCACACGTTTTAGCGAAAGAATGAGGTTTCTATCTCAAACCGTTTTCTCAGAAACGGTATTTCAACGACTACAGACGGACAGACGGACAGACGGACAGACGGACCGACGGACAGACGGACAGACGGACAGACGGACAGACGGACAGACGGACAGACGGACATCGCTCAATCGTAATCGCTATTGATGCTGATCCAGAATATATATACTTTATGGGGTCTTAGATGGATATTTCAATGCGTTACAAACGGAATCACAAACTTATATATACCCTTACACATTTATGTGAAGGGTATAAAAATCATCAATTCAACAATTTTCACTATTAAACGCTTATAGTTGGGTAGAGGCCACAATAAAAATATCCAATTTATGAGATGGTTATAAGCAGCATAATAAGCTATAAGTCGATTATGAATACACTTTTCGGGATTTTGGCTTATAAGTTGGTTATAATACTCTTATAATGTGTTTATGAATTAGACCGTTACACTTTCGCCAGTAATACAATCACCATGTTAAAAATTTACAACTGTTTTGTAAATTAAGAAGGAAGCTTAAAAAAAACTGCAAAAATTTCGATATTCAGCATTTTTTTTATTTCTGCATCTGTCTGTCCATCTTTTAATTACCATAATTTTATTTTTAATTTCTTCCGTGTTCATTTTCTTGCCTGTTTATTATTTTTATATATTTATATACATATATATTTTTTATTGTAATTTTACAATGCGTATACAAATACTAATTGTGCTGTTTGGAATGAAAACATTCAAAAATGTCTTTTTCACAGCCAGAGCTACCATGAAGACAAACATCGCAACAAAATATGTTTTAAAAACCCCAAAAATTTCAATAAATGCCCAATTTTTTCTATGTAACTGGCCAATACCGGGAAAAAAATTTTTTTTTATTCCTCAATAACCTTATTTTGTCACCACATTTACTTTTTTGAATAGAATATTGTGTTAAGTAGATAAGGCTGAAATTTCCTATAAAAAAAACAGTTTTTTTTTATATACATACATATACATACATATAGACGTATGTATATACCGATGTCTGAAAACTTTCTTTGTTGGCCCATAATAAGTTTTTCTCTTCAGCAGATTTACTTTTTGGTATAAAAAATACTTCAGTTCGATTAGAGCTAAATTACCGTAAAAATCGGTATTTCCTATTTCTCGGCTATATACAAACTGATATCTGAAATTTTGATTTCTTGGCTTCTTATAACCATGAAAAACAATATCACTAACTTCGTTAGAGACTTTACTTTGAAAAGTTTCTATCAGAAGTCCACATCCAACGTGAATCATATTTCAATTACCATCACACCATCAAACTACGCATGGGCAAACATTTTCCGTGCAGCTAGATTGGAGAAGGGATGAACGTGAGGTGCCTATTATCGGCGACAGGATGGTTATGAAAGCGATGAAAAGCTTTTCTCCTATTCTCCAGCAGCCTTGGTCTGGATGATATCTTTTCGGCACTTCTACGGGAGGGGATGAATTTAAGAGTCTTAAATCAAAATCACCACCAAGAAACATAAAATCAACCTGTGTTGTCGGCAACGGAATGAAAATTAATTTTAATGACTGTGGACAACTAAAGTTATTTAGATACATTTTTAAACACATTTGGCAGCAAAGTTCAAGGATTACGTTTCTGTTCCTAAAGCTACATGAGACAAGGATCAAATGCCTTTTTAGCTTTTAGAAATTTCGATTTATGAATTGTTTCACGCCTGGTCCAGGTGATTTAAGAAGAATTGATTTTTGGTTAAGTACTTACATTCACATTGTCTGATGCAAATTTTATCTCTTTCGCTAATCTTTACTTTTCCTGATTTCATTAGCTTCAAGTACTGGATAGCTTTTTGAATGTGGGCTTCAGAGGAGGGCTTGCGACTAACAAGCCATTGTATCATCGTAGCAATCACCGTGAACTTTGTTATCTTCCTTGTAAGCCCATTTGGGGCTGTCTGAGGAAATTGTTCATTTGCTGTCACAGAGCTCGAACTCGTATCCAGACGTTTTGCCCTCTTCAACTTTAATGCCTCCAGAGCGTCCAAAATATACAATACTAAAATATGTATATGTACAATTTGTCTCAAATGGGTTTCGCTTTTAAATATTAAAACTTACAAGTGTCTTTGTCAAATATCTGAATTGTTAAGATGTTTTTTTTCATGGCAACATTTACCATGTAAGTAGCTTGCGAACAGTACTTTTCGAACAAGCTATTTTCATAAACAAACATTTTATTTACCAAATCAAAGTAGGACTTAAAGGCACTGCGTTTTAGGTAGCTGTTCTTAAGATTTGGTTCATTTTCCACCTGCAACAGAAAGAGCAACGTACATATGCAGAAGTACACATAAGTATGGATGTACATATGTGTGTTTATTTATGTATGAGTTCAGTTGTGATATATGTATTTTGTTAGTAAACGTATGTGTGTATGTATGTAGGTAAATTCGTTGGATTGTATACTAATGGAGATATGCGTGTAAAAAGGGATATATGTACATACATATGTATGCATGTGTATTTTAGGTAAGAAATTTTTCATTACATATAATGAAACAGAATACATAATACCTATGTACATAAATAAATACCTATGTTTGTGCATAGGTAGATGCACATACATATGTATGTATGTACCTACATATACATATATAGTTTCTTTTTATTCCTTTTTTTATTTGAATTTAATAGAGATACAGAGTGCAAATAAACAAATTGTTAAAACAAAAAGCAAAATAAAAAGAAACAATTTGAAATACATACTAGCAAAGAATCATTTTCGTTTTTGAATATTTTTGTTCCTCTTTTTTTTTTTAACAAATTTTATTAAAACAAAATGTAGCGACCTGACGACTGACGAACGGTTTGTCCGTCAACGAGTGCGGCGGCAATATTTTACTGACACAAACACATCTTCCGAAAATGGTGCGAGTAACACAGAAAAATAATATCCGTTTATTTTGTTCTCTCATATTGTTGCCAACAAAAAAGCGCATAAAATAAACGAAAAATAACAAAATTGCAATTTCAATTAAAAAGCGATTCCTGCGAAGTTTGTTTGTTGCATGCACTAGATTATGTTTTTATATACATACACATACATATACATACATATATACAATATATGTATGTATGCATGTATGTACATTTGAATGCACACACATATATATGTACGTACGTAAGTAAATACGAACGTGCGTTTGAATGAATGTTTGTATGTGTTTGTTTGTTAACTGCTGGTTTTTGTAAATGTATTTAAATCCAAGTTCAATGTATAAAATGTAACAATAAGATACAATTTCGAAAGGAACAGCAAAATAAAACATTAATATTACAACTGGCCAAGTAAAAAGTCAGCCGTATTCGCACCGAATGAATGAATAAATATCCAACCAACAGTTTTACAACAAATAACAATCAGGAACAATACAGCAATTTCATCATCAAAAACCACTGACTCTGTGCAGTCAGTATAAATAAGCGCTTATATTTCCTTTATTAAGAGCCCAATTTTCATTGTAAGAAGCACACCGATGAAATTTTACAAAATTGGTCAGTTCACTTCTTTGCGATTATCAGTCACCGCGGTTTCTAAAAGCAATACAAACGTTAATATAAAACCCTTCAAACTTGATTGAAATCGACTCAAATTTTGCTGCATACGATTTTGACTTTAAAAATTCTAAATAATGTTAATTTTATATCGAACTAGCATTGCATTCGACATGATTTCTAATTGATTTTAACATTATTGGTTGTGATTTGCAAAAAAAAAAAAAAACAAAATATTATCTTATGTCTAAAAAAAATTCCTAATGGTTTTGTGTCGTTGACATTTCGTGGATGCCACTGAAATTCTCTCTAGGATCGGCTCTTGAAATACTATTTTAACTGTTGCTACTTACACAGTACAACATTTTTCAGGTGATTGATTCGGGACTCAATTCTGATAATTGTTTATGAAAGTATCCCCAAAAAGAAGAACTTCTGCATCATTCGTTTGGTCTTGGTACCTCGAATAATAATGTAAAAATTAACTTGAAGTTAGTAAGTATCGTGTAGGGGAGTTTGTCACGTTTTAGGCTCTTTAACTTCAAATTAATTTTTAAATTATTATTTGAGGTACCAAGACCAAACGAATGATGCAGAAGTTTTTCTTTTTGGGGCTACTTTCATAAGCAATTATCAGAATTGAGTCCCGAAATCATGTGTTGTACAGTATTATTCATTTATTTTTAGGATAATCGTGAGAATTCGAAAATAAAATATTCGAAACTTCAGTGGAATATATAAAAATATATAAAAAAAAGAAAGAAAGCTGTTTTTTCAGTCCGTGTTCCAATTCTACATGCAAATATCAAAATTAATATGTAGAGCCGAAAGTGTTTAGTAAATTGCATTCTGTTTCAACAATTTATTTATTTATAGGTTAGCTTGAGTACATTCTTAGGTCTAAGCTAGCTAAGCTACTTAGGTCTTGCGCTATTGCGTTAATATCACATTTATTTTTTTCGAACCTCTCAAACATTTTGAAATCTGTCGATTGTACGTTGGTTTTTTTCTTTTGCAAATATATTCTTTTTGTTGTTCTCTTTGAGGTGCATTTTCGCAAAAAGCTGATGTTTTAGTTTGATTGCACTCTAAATAGAGCAAAAATTTCTGTTTAAGTATACATACATATATACATATTGTTAGGTTTTATCCTACACTAAAAGCAATTTACAGAATATTTAATTGCAAATGATAATAAAATACACAGCTCTGCTCATTATAATGGTTAGCACTTCAAATAGTTACCACTGTTAAATAAAACAGCTTACTTGAACACTGGTTTTTTTTCTAAACTCGATGTTTACGGTAGTATGGCTTAGACAAAAATGATCTCAGTCCTAAGTCAATTGCAATATTTACATCTGGATGTATCTGCGAACATTGGCTTCGAGAAATTTCTAGTTAGACAAGAGAATCTTCGATGCTCATTGTCGGCAATCCACGCAGCAGTAGTTACTTTAAGAACTTTACTTAGTTGGTAATTTTCAATGTCTATTAAATCGTTCATTGTTAATAGCGTCATAAGCCCTGCCAATATGGCAGCGGTACTAGTTGCTGTAAAATGCTTTATGTATCTTCAATTATTTATCTAGCATAATTTCTGGCGAAAGCCTGATTAAAACATGTTGCTGTAAAACTGAAGTTACTTGACTACTGAAATTCGTAACAATATGTATATACTAGAGATGAGCGCGTGAAAGTTTTTTGGCTCACGTCATCACGCATTTTCACGCACGAAAAAGGAAACAAATTCTCACGAACAATGACGTTTATATTGAAACCAAATTTAAACTGTGGTCTGAAGCGACAACAGCCTAAGTCTTAAGACATTGTTTTGAGAAAGCAGTGTTTTCAATGTAGAACAAAATCTTTGAAAATATGAAAATGGGTAATCGAAATGATAAATCGAAGATGCCCTTCAGAATTTTGGTTGCCATACAAAATGAAAAATGTTGCCCTTTGCTGTAGAAACGCATTAGTGTTTTAATTATTAGTGTTTTAACTTCGTGAACTGCCTTAAAATGGTAATCACGCACGAAATTTTATTTTCAAATCAAGCTCACGCACTCACGCGTGATTTTTCTAAAATTTGATTACGATCCCAAGTGATTCACTCGTGACACGACGTTTTCAGAACAACCGCACATCTCTAGTATATACATATGTATATACATATGTATGTAGGTACCAAATTTAAAAAGAAAACAACAACAAAATGTATTTTATGAAAAGATGGTAATAAATCATGTGTGTAATGAACAATTAATATTAGTAGATATGTACATATATGCTTGATATGGATATTAAAAAAAATTCAGTTCTGTATTTGAACCGATCACTTACACGCTTAAAAGCCAGAACGGATATTTTCAGTTTGCCACTCAATAAACGCACCCACTGAACGGCACCAATTTTAGCTGGTTGATGCTTCCCAATCGGAGGAGCCTTTTTTTTACTCTAGCAATAGAAATAGAAAAGCAAATCAAAGGTTCTCATAATAATTAGCTAAAACTAAAAGTATCAGAAATATCTCTGTGACCTTGCATCCTTTTTTACGACTTTTTTTAGGGCTCCGTACTGATAGAGTAAGAACGGAACCCTATTACTGAGATTTCTATGTCCGTCCGTCACCGGCCCCATTCTCACAAATAGTAGGAGCTAGAGAGCTGAAATTTTCACAGTGCATGTGGTTACAAGGCCGCTACAACAACAATTACTTAAAACAAAAAACGTTGGAAACTAAAGGCGGTCACCATATACGAAACTATCAAAATTAGATAAAATTAGCTGTAACTTTTGAACCACAAGAGGTAGAAGGCTGAAACTTTTACAGGATATGTAATCACATAAGCTCTACAATAAAAAAAGTATTCAAAACAACAACAAATTTGAAACTAAAGGGTGGACCCATACAAGAAACTGTACAAATTAGTTAAATTAGCTGTAACTTTTTAACCATTAGAGCTAGAGAGCAGAAATTTCGACAGAAAATGTTGTTACATAAGCTCTCCCACAGCAAATACCAAAAACATAAAAAATGTAGAACTAAAGGGCGCTCTCATACAAAAAACTAAAATGAGCTGTAACTTTCGAGCCGTAAGAGATAGAGACTTGAAATTTGCACAGTGTATGCATATACTGTAATAAAAATAGTAAAATTTTAAAAATTAGCTATAAATTTTGAACCGTAAGAGATATGGACTTGGAATTTTCACAGTATACATACATATGTATGTATACAGGCCTCTTCAACAGCAAATACCAAAGACAACAGAAAGTTAGAAACGTAAGGAAGCCCCATTACAAAAAGCCGCAATCCTGGTAGGGTTCTGTACTCATAGAATGAAAGTGTAACTCTTTTACGAGACTTCGCCATCCATTCGTCACAGGACCGAATCTCCCAAACTATACGAGCTATAGAGCTGAAATTTTCACAGGGCAAGTTATAGCTGAAATTAGCTATAACTTTTTAACCGTAAGAGATAGAGACTTGAAATTTGGACAGTATATGCCGTCATCTGGCCTATTACATGAAAAATACCAGAAATAGAAAAAATGAAAAATCTTAAGTTTGCCTTCTGCATGGGGACGCCCTTTAATTTGGAAATTAGCTGTAACTTTTGAGCCGTAGGAGATAGAGACTTGAAATTTGCACAGTGCATGCAATCACCAGGCCTACACAACAACAAATATTTAAGATAGAAAAAAGTAAAAATTTAAATGTCACCCTTTTAATTTGAAAATGATTTTCGGCTTTGAACCATAAAAGTTAAAGACTTAAGACTATTACGAATGTATTATACATTGACGGACTTATTTTTAAGAATATATCATGTTTATTAAGTGCTCATGTGGCAAATATCTATACATAATTTGCCAAATAACCGTTTAATAAACATGGATGACTACACATCACAAAAAAAACACTTTCACGACTTGCTCCACTTGTTCTTCAGCTAAAAAAAAGTACGTGCGAAGACATGATAAGCCTTGCTGTATTTGCTTCCAAGGTCAAAAGAACAGAACAAAGGAATTAAGACTTACCATAAATTCATATTCTATGGTGTTAATTTCTGAGACAAAGAAACGGAGTAAATTCTCGTGCTTGGATAAAATAAAATCGGTCAAGTCAGGACGGGTATCCAAATTTTTCACATCTCGAATTAACGACAAACCCATTTCGGACGATCGTAGTATTGTTATGCTCCTGTCAATAACTCGTTTTGCCTCCGATTCGACTTCATGTAGAAGCTTGTAGAACGCACCCAAATTATGCTCCCAGTTCTCCCAGTTACTAGGCCTGAAAATGTCATAGTCCACGCTTTTCAGGAATTCGTCTAATAAATGATATACTTTGCGCATTAGATCATCAATCAGCGAAGGAACAGTAATCATGCTCTTGATACGGTTTCCAAAAAGATTTTCATACTGCATAAAAACTCGTCCAATCGTAGCAATATCTTGGCTTATACGGCATATATGATCGACTTCATTGAAAAGGTAATTCCGGTCGAATTCCCATCGGGATCCAGCTGCTGTTTCTTCGATATGTTTGCGACTCAATAAATAGGCAGATTTCCAGCTTCGAAGTAAGTTTGCGCAATTCATTGCAGTTTTACACGTATAGCTTGATGAATACCTTAGAAGGGAGAATCATATTACAGGCACTTCAAATCTGGAGTTGATTTTATTTAGAGAAAAGAGACCTTCATGTTTTATAGCACTATTTTGCAAGTTATATCACAATAATATGATGGAATCTAACTATGTTAGTAACGACTCAACTATTATAATTATATTCCATCATATCATTGTGATGTTTTACAAATATGACATGCGTCTTAATTTTGCCTAAACATTTGAAATATAAATCACATAAGAAGTTTCAAGCCAGGCTGGAAGCTGTACGTTAGTATAGTAAAGGATCTGAGGCAGATTAGAACTTTTTATGTCCCTTTTTAATTTTTTCCTTGTTGTAAAGACTGTCTGTTTGCTAAGACAAGAGGATTTGCTTAAAAGCAAAGAAATATCAAACAAAGCATCAGTCGTTCAACTGCTACTGTACCTTTATTCCATGTTTTGATTCGAACCGTAAATTTTGCCGACTTATATTTTTGGTATTCTGTATGAAGTTCCATTTCCGTCGCTACGATCATATGTATTCTGCATTTCGATCGCAGCGACATTTTTCTGAGTCGAAAAAAGTCCTCCACTTTTGGTAATTATAGTTTGGTAATGTTTCCCAATAAGAAACTACTTGACTACCAAACTTCCTGATATGTGAAACATGCCTCTACTAGCTCGATTATACAACTGCAGTTTCTATTTTACTCAGTATAAAAACAAAGTCTTAAAACTATCGGTCTGTTTTTACAATGTGCTCTTCAATTTAAACAAACTGTAATCCACTGAAAGAAAAACGCTTCCTACCAGTAACGAAACCATTATGTTGGTTATGCTTCATTAATGCAATGTAAGAATTCATTATAGCGACGACTGTTACGTTAACGGACGAAATGTTTTAGAGCATGTTTTCATTGTGTCGTTTATAAACTAATCCTAAAAATACAGAAAATTGCTCTTAATATAGTAGAATTACACTTCCAATGATTATAATACGCTAATAATTTTTATAAGTAAAATTAATAAAAGTATTAAACGTGTATTTATGCATAAATTTATTTAATCGTTCTATTAACCATAAATTTCATAACAAAGCAGCAGCAATAAGTAAAATATAAGAAACAATCATAACGTGAGTGTCACGCTCACGTTACTCACGCTCAAGATCAGAATTATTTTCCTCACGCACTTTCACGCACGAAAAAATTTTAGGCCTCACGTCACTCACGCTTACGAGCAAAATTTTTTCAATCACGCATTTTCACGAACGAACCTTTTTTAGTCACGCAATATCACTCACGAAAACGAAAAAAAATTCTCACGATCAACCATTGAAACAAAATGTAAACGTAAAAAAAATTTATTTACATACATACATACATCTGTGATCGGAACCAATAACAGCCTAAGTTTTAAAACATAGATTCGAGAATGCCGTGTTTTCAATGTAGAACGATTTCTTTGAAAAAATCTAAATGGGCAATTAAGAAGAATTTTTCGACGAACTAAAAATATATATTGAAGAATTTATACAAGATTTAATAAGACCATGTCTTCTAGGATATGTTGGCACTTTTTTTTTACGGATTATTTCATTTCTGTTCTGTTTGTATCTTTTTAACAAACTTTGTTGGAGACATGGAGATTTCAAATAAATAGAACATGATATTTATGTGAAATTTACGTGTGAAAGTTTGAAGAATATTTCAATTGCATCATAAATACGTAACAAAGTTTGCTCTTCTGTGTGTCATGAAAATTATTCTTTCTGGGTGATCAATTTTATTCGTAAACAGAGAAGTTGCAGAGGTTTGGAAAAGAAAAATATTCATATTCAGGTATAACGAATGTGTTAATTTTTGGTTTGGCACTCACGCGTGATTTTTCTAAAATTTAATCACGATCACTTGTCACAACATCTCACTCTCTAAATTGTGGATAGAGAGTGGATAGAGAGAGAGAGAGAGAGAGAGAACAACCAACACAAGAGCATATTTAATAAGAGAAACAAGCAAAAAATTTGACAAAACGAAATCTTCATTCATGCAACGAAATGTAACGTAGAATGAACGTAATCTTCATTGAAATATAATGGGACTTAAGATATGTTTTAGTTTAGTTGACGTTTTCATAAACACATGCTTCATATCAATCGTTGTTTCTGCCGGTTTATTGGAACAAACTTAGTTTGTTTGGTTTGTAAAAGAAATGTTCTAATATTCAGCCACATTATTATTAAACATATTTATAAAAATAAAAATAAGTGATTATACTGCTACAACACAAAACTATCATGTTGAGAAGGTGAGCCCTGCATATGACTTTAATTAGTATTATTACTCGAAGTAATTTTTGTGGGTGGAGCAAATCATTTTTTATATTTTAATAATAAAATGCATTCCATAAAATACAGTACAAGTTGTTTTTTTATTTTTTTAAAGAATCCGGAGAACTGATCCCTTTAGGATCATTTCAATAAAATAGGACTATACTTATGTATAGGCAAATATGCATACATTCGAAGAAAAAAATTTTCTGTCAATGAATTCCACTTATATTTACATTTGCATGCTGTAAAATAAAATAGTATAAAATATAAAAAAACATAAAAATTTTGGTAGCTGTTTTTCTTATTTAGTAACTTTTTAATGGCTATGAGATTGTAGCAACATTTTCCAAATTTTAAGAAAACCTATAAGAGTATGTGGTCCAATTTAGATAAATTATATAAAGTATTAAGTAGCAAATATTCTCTTATAAAAATTACCTTAATATAGGGTGTCTGAAAAATGGCAACTGCCGAAAAAGTAGAGCATCTGATGAACGTTGTGTTACCTTTTTTGATAAAAAAAAAAAAAAAAACAAACACGCCTTTAAGGTGATACCAACTGCAATGTTTCTGACGCTTCAATTTTACGTGATTTTTTTTTTCTCAATATGACCCTTTTTGGGCATTTTAAAAAATTTTCGATAAAATTTAGTAAAGCGATAATTTGTATCCAATTAAGAAAAACGTTTTTGAATTGGGATCAGTAAAAAAGCTTTTTTTACAATGTGTTCATTCATTGTACAAACTCTTTTCATCAGCGCTACAGTGCGTCGCATTGAATTGTGCGGAAAAAGTGTTTCTTATTAATTTTTCCACTGGGATCTACTTTTTTTTTTAGTTTTTAATATTTATTTCGTTTTAACCACCCAGAACCTCTTATTTTATACAATTACTGCACTTAAAGATTTAATATGAGATGTTTAGTTTCAACTGAGGTGAATTGAACACACATGATAGCAAAAATATCAAACTCTGTTTGACATCAGTTCATCTAAGTGTTCATTCACACAAAATGCCCAAATATCATTGAAAGCTTTAAGGTTGATACTTTAAAAACACGGGCATTCATCTCCTAAAATGTTTTTCTCTTTATTGATAATATATGTACATACATATGTATATTTAGATTTCCTTCTTTCTCGTTTCTTTTCTTCTACGAAACTACTTACCGAAAAATATTTTCAAGCTGCATAATATTTTTAACCTTCTCCGTAAAGACATTGGAAATTTGACAAAGTAAAATCTGCATTTTATCGTCATTACAATAGTAGCTTGACATAGTCCATATGTGACGAAGACCCACCATAACATTTGGTATGAGAAGTATTGTCATTTTAAAACTCTCATACGATCGTATTTTCTGTAAAAGAATATTAAGAAAGGTGCTTGTTTGCTTCGAAATTGTTTTAAAATGTATTATTACCTCCAGATAAACTGTAATGGTATCAATAAAGTCTGCATTTTCTTTGGCCAAACGGAATTCGTTATCAATTTTATTTTGCACTTGGGACCATCGTTGCAGAATTACGGATTGCTTAGACTTGAGGATATCTTGAAAAAAATCGAATGTATAATTAATTTAAAATAGCGGTCAGATATAATCAATTTTCAACTTGCCTAATACGGTCAAAACAAAATTGGAATTTAGCTGCTCACGAACAGTGCTAAGCTCTCTTTCACGATAATGCCACAGACGATATTCGGCCATGGGAGTAAACTCGTCCAATGACTTTAATGAATTAATTTGTACATATGCACATACATACATATGTATGTAAATAAGTGGGATAACAAGTGAAAATTGAACCAATGATTTTACCTACCTTTTCGTTTAGAGCTTTCATCTGTTTCTCCATATAATTTATCCAACCATCGACTACATCCTCCAATTGTTCTTGAGACAATGTTGGTATTAAATCTATTCTCTTTACGTCAATAGGAATGCGTTCTTTTGTATCTACGAACTCAATATTCTCCTGGCCAATTGCTGTATATGAAGTTGGCAAGCTAAATGCCCAAGTGATGTGGTTCTTTGTCCACTCCATTTCGTGTTCAAAATTTTGCAATTTATTATATAAAGCATTTTGATGCGGTGGTCTTTTCACTATCAAATTTTCTGCTTCTTTTCGTTGTGTTTTAACCTTATCGTGAGTTTGATGTATAAGCTGTTCCCATCTTTTTTCCAAAGTTAGCGCTGCTTCCGGATGTTGATTACGTTAAAGCAGCGTCCATAAAAACAGAAGAAGAGTGGGAAAAAGTAAACTTTGAATGTCAATTATGGTCTTTGTTTGCAAAGAGCTTTTCATGCTTCCGTTATAATTTTTTATGATTTTGCAGTTTTTATTTAGTTTTTATTCCCTATTTTATTGGCACATTCATGAATAAATAAGACACAAACAGCTCGTTTGTAAATATTGAAGGTAATTTGATTTCCGCATTTCTGTTGAAATATTTTCACACTTACCCAAATCTTCAGCAGAAAAGGAACCAATGGAAAGATTATCTGTTTCTTCTTCATCCTTATCGTCATCAATAATACTGTCATTGTTCCCATCATCAACATTTGAAACAATTGTGCCCGGGTCTTCCCGCTGCTTGAATTTTTCCCCAGGTTGCTGCCTTTTTCCAGATCTCCATCCTCCAGCCAATTTCTCCAGTTTTCTTTTTGTTTTAATTGTTTCATTTTTTTTATATTATTTTTTTTTTTTTTAATTTTTACGAAACAATCCAATAATAATTATTATTAAATCAGTAAAAAAGGGTTTATTTGCGGACAACAGGCAGGCAGAACGACAGACAAAAACATGAATGGGAAGTACACGTCCACGTACATACATTCGTGCAGAAGGAGCCAGAAATGATGACACAAAAGGGCATACAATCCAGCAATCACACATTGAAAATGTTCAACCCGAAGGGAGATAAAGTAAAGAAAAAATTTAATATTGTTAATGTATATACATACATACATATGTATGTATATATGTATATGTTCAGAAATTAATGTGTGTGTATATACAACCTGTATAAGGCTTTAAAAAGAAAACAATAAAAGCCAAATGACCAACAAAAAAGTTAAAAAACGAAATTAACACAAAAGCAATAAAAGAATGTACCGATAAATAAAATGAAATTAAACCAAAAGATAATTTTTAAATTTTTTAGCTTCTTTTCAGTGTACAAAATATACATAAACATACACTTTAAATTCTGTAACACAAATTGACAAATCATAAAAAAGTTTGACCTCGTTTTGTATAATATTTGAGTTTGCTTGCTGTTGTGAAGAACATTTCTTTGTGTGTCGGGGCACCCAAGTCCGGATTTTAATTTATATAATTTAAGGTGCTGTCAGATTAAGCCAATAAATCTTCAAAAAGCCACTATAGTGGTCAACTACTTTGCGGTAACGAGCCAATTGAAATTTAATTTTTCAATTCAATGTTATTTCTAATTTTTTACTCGTCAGTAGATTCGACAAAACTGGATGAAATATTTTTAACTCATATTCAATTAATTTAATGAAAGTAAGCAGAATTTCAAAAGCCCTACCAAACTCTTAACACAGTAAGCAATTTAGTAGATTTGCAGCACCATGGGTAGTTCGATGTGTATATATCGATGTGCATATAACGATTATCATACAGCCGTGAATAAAACAGAATAACTAAGTACAGTAATGAAAACATAAAAACATTAAAATTTTGTTGAAATCTAGTCAACTACCGAGACAAATTTCAGTTTTTACCTTTGATTATTTTACTTAGGGCTGTCGTTGTTGCTACTTATGCTAGAAACAAACAGAGAAAATACAAGGTGCTCTCTTTGTGCGCAGTACTAAATGAGTAAAAATACTATCGCACACACATACATCAGAGTTGCCGTTTTTCGTAGTTTCCTACCAAATTTGGTAGTTTTGAAATGAGTTGGCAGGTTGTGTCGTGAATTTGGTATTTTTTTTTCAATTTCAGTTTTAATTTTTTTTTTTCACGCTAATCAGCTTTCATCCATCAAATCATCCAATCCATCAATGACAAATCAATTCTGCCTTTGCTATCAGAGTTCGATAAATTATTAGATTGTGATATCGATAAAATTGTATCGCAGTGGAATTTACTAAGAGTTAGTGACCACAACTTGAATGATGAAATGGAGATTAATGTTTTTTGGGAAAATGTTGGCAAAATTAAAAATGGGCTTAATGCAAATATGTTTAGCGATCTAGTTAATTTTGTTTTCAATTTATTGTCTTTACCACATATGTAGTTCAGCAGCTGCAGAAAGAAAATTTTCAACACTTGCGTTAGTAAAAACCAAACTTCGAAATAGAGTCGAACTATGTTCCTTAAATAATAAATATTATGATGTGCAAGGAAATGATAAATAAGACTGATTCGCACTACATATGGTAAGCAAAATGAAACTTTAAAAAATAAACCTTTTTCCAAATAAACCCTTAAGATTTTTACTTTTACAAATGAAGTCTTATTTATTTTTTACTTAAAATTCTGTTTCTTTTACAAATGAATTGTTATTTATTTTTATTTTTATTAAGATTCATGTTCAGGTGTTTTACGTTCTAGATGACTATCTGTATGCTTGCATACTGTAAATTAAATTAAGAACTAATGGAAAGAATTTTGTTCATGTAATTACATAAGAGTGGTTTAATGTGTCCAAAAGTTTAAGGTTAATTCGCTTTAAAACGCAAATATGCAAAATATGCAGTATTGGCAATATATTCGAAAATATGCATTGAAGGCAAAATATGCAGTCACAATTCCACGACATTTTGCTTCAAATCTCTTGATTTGCTACTGTCAATCACAGACTCACACTACAGTAAACATAAATTTGCACGAAAGTCCAGACCCCAGTCCTGAATAGTGCCGATAGTAAACATGCGGACCAAGTGTACCCAGTGACTAGCATTTCGAGCACTGAGAACGGTAAGCCGAGGATTACTATTCCAAGTACTGAGAGTTGTAAGCCACAAAGTTTGCTTTCGCTTGCTGCATACTGTACAAGGTACACAATACAGTATTAGAGTGTAACACACTTTCTCATTGTACTTACGTGCAAATGTTATTTCTTATTATGCAATGTATAGATAATGTGTAGAAGTGTGAGATACAGCTAAAAGAAAGACTTCAAAGTTCTTATTTTTTTACAAAAATGAGCAGATACATAATATGGACAGAGTTCTCATTTGAACGAATTGAGCTATTTTCAATTCTTTCTAGTCTAAAACCAATTTGGAGGCCTGGATGATTACATACGAATTTACTTCGCCCCTTAGAGCTACATGCATACCAAATACTTGAGGAATATTTGTAAGTCGTTGGAAAATAGGAATCAGTTAAGCAATTATGCCGAAAACAAGAACGGGTGAAAAAGCCGTGAACTTAAATCCATAAGTACTATTATCACCTAAATGTAATTATCGAAAAACTAAACCACAACACTTTTATGTACTTTGGATATGAAAAAGTGTAATATGTTAATTATATAGCACCGTCTACTAAGTTTTTTAATTTCAAGACAATGGGTATTGTTGCATACAGTACCCAATTATGGCACCTTTGAGTCGAATGTTTCAAGTAAATCTTTTTGCTGGTTGAATATTTAAGCCCATAACTGTGTTCGTGAGTTACTTTTGGTTTCATTGTTTTCAAGTAGTGTTTATTTATTCCTTCGCTTCGTTCCAGGAATTGGCAACAGAAATCTCTCAAAGAAATTTTTGTGAAAAAAATTAAAAAATACAAAACACAAAAAAATTTCCTTTATTGCAAAAGCGAAGAAAAATCCGATTAACAAAATTACTAAAGACCGAGAATAAAAAGAAATAAAAACCAGAAAATCAAAAAAATAGCTCAAAAGCACAAAGGATAACTGAAAGCAACATACTGTTATCAGATTGTTTATTGCAATTTATATACCGCGTAGGAAAAATTCCTTGTTGATTTGCTTTAGTACAATGATATTTCAATCAAATGAAAGGAGCGTTTTATCAGTGGCAGCTGTCCAGATTTTGTGTTATAACCACACATTTTATGTTTTGTTTTACGATGAGTGCAAGAAAGAAAACGGAATACGGAATTTGGATGTTCTTCTTACAATTGACGATTAAAAAAGTAACTTGTTTGTTTGCTTGATTTTTATCCGTATTTTTTAAACTAAAAAGAGCATGTGTTTAATATAACTAACTTCCTTACTTTCCATAAAAGTTGTTAAACATGAATCGTACTTGTATGTACATACATATGTCTATATATGTAACATGAAATTGCGTATCTTTTTCTCATTAGCTTGAGGCTATGTATTATAATTAAATAACTATTTCTTAATGAAATAAAAATAAGCACTTACGTACGGGCTTAAAGGAAACATATCTTTCGAATTTTTAATGTAGATATTATGGAGGTACCCCCTCTTCATAATTTTGTTTTGTTAACATATATATGTATACATCGTTACCTCAGACAATAAAGTTCTATTTCCCACATACATATGTATATCGTTTGGATGATGGCGAGAGAATATAAAAATATATATTCCAATCAACAGAAAAACAAAGTGACAAAATTTTAAGTTGATCAATAAAATTGAATATAGCCTGTCAGCAATGAAGACCTCAGATAGTAGGATGGCTTAATACAATTAATAGCATACAATTATTCGTAGCCATGATCTGGGTTCGAAACAAATTGTTCGAAACTAATGAGTGTCGTTGTTGTTTGTATTCAGAACGGACGTTGTGACTCTCTCTTTGAGTATGGAACTCTAAAAAGACATGTCTATAATAATATCATGGTAAAAATGTAACATGATTTTGGAAGCAACTTTAAAAGGAAATAAGAAAACAAGATAACTTAAAAATTGTCGTGTAAATCAGAAAACTTTATACTTCTTGTGATTTGGAAATCTCCGAATAGTCCTGTTTTATTTTATTAAACAAGAATTCTTTCTATTGTAAGAATTATGTAAAAAGCACAAAATAGAATAATTTTTACGTATGCATATGTTAAAAAAATATTTGCATTGATGTTTAATTATCCTTATTCTTATTACATTTTTACTTTAAAAATGTAGGTTTTCCAAACAAAATGCTCTCCTATTTACCCAGATTATTTCTTATCGGCACATAAATTTCTATTTGGTATTTAAAACTTTGTTTGAGATATTAAAACTTTGTTGAAGATAAAACTGAAGTGATAAACATTTTTAAAGAAGACAAGAAAAATAAAGTTGAAGACTTATTAGCTGGGGTACACACCATAACTGTTTCACGTCCACCACGGCGTTCATTAGCTTCGAACCCTGTTCATGTCTACAAGTAATTGTGTACTATTTTTACACACTGCCAAATTTTCGTTGTGTTGCCCAGTTGTGGTTTTGTAACTTTCTAACATTTTTTAAAACCGACTTGAGTTTTTAGTTTTACAAGTCGTGGATTTTCGCGCTTTTGCGTCCTGCTATAGTTTTTTCAACTGACTTGAATTGTACTGTGATTGAATTTTTCATTTCTCAAGTTTCGCGCTGTTTTGGCTTTTGCAACCGTTGTAACGTTTTTTAAATTATAGCGGATTTCACACTTCGTATTATATTTAAAATACTTTTAAATATAACACTATTTTAAACTTCTAAGTGTGAGCGACTTTTTGTTTGGTATTGTAAAAAAGTAAAAACGAAACAGCTGACTTTTGTTTATATATTTTAGCGACAAAAGTACAGAAAAGAATTTTTCACTTGGTGTTTCGTAAAATATTAAAAGAAGTAAAATCTTAAAAAAAAATCCCTCAGGAAACCGTGAAAGAAAAAATTATTAACTATTTGGTTCAAAATGCCATTGATCAAATCGAAGTTAATGAAATGATGAAGTGCAAAGGTACATTTAATATTTATTTATTAACAAAAAGTAAATGTATGCATAACCAATCTCTCAATAGTTAGTTAGAGGAACGATATTGTTGAGCATATCTCGGACGAGGTTATCGATAACGTTATTTTAGTCGCATCGTATCGTCTCGGAATGTTTAGTTCAGTTCCGAAGTCAATGAAGTGGTCCTTAGATATTTTAACTGGACTAGATGACAACAGATTTTTACAAATACTACGAGTGAGCAGAATTCAATTCCATTCTCTTGTTGTTTTAATTTCGGATTATTTTGAATTTAACCAACCTCATTCATGCGAACAATTCCCAGTTCAGTACCAATTTACAATTGTTCTGTACAGACTTGGGTCATCTGGAGAGGGCGCAAGTATTCTAGCAGTGTTTTTACTTCTGCTTCAGCCCATCTTTTGTTCCAGCGATTTCTTTTTATAACTTTTTTAATATTTTCTCCTTTTTTGATCTTTTCCATTGCAAATTTAAGAATTGTTTACAATTCATAATATTATATATGTACATAGGCAAAACATAATGTGGCGCCGTGTCTGTCAGCTGTTTCATACTTGTAAATAAATCCACTTACTGCATTTAGTAAATCTGCTACTGTTTTTGGCATTGCAGAGGTTTTAATTAGGTAAATCAAAAATTTATGGGATTTGTTGTTGCCGAGTTTTAAATTTATCAAGATTTATTAAATCTATTAGATCTACAATATTTTATATATTTTTATATTTTATGTATTTGTATATAAAATACTACCACTATCATTTAAAACGTATTGTTTTTCTTCATCAAATAATAAATTAATAAATCTCCCGTTGGATTGAATTAGAATTAACATACTATTTCAAAACTATTTTCTCTTGTATATGAAGTTCAGTAAATTTAAGTATGAGAGAAATTGTTTTTTTTTAATTTTTATGATCTCCAAGAAATATTTCGCAAATAAATTTAATTCACTCTACTCGAAATGAAATCTTATTCATTAAAAAAAATCAAGTAAAATGTTTAAATTTATAATATTTTGATATTAATTTAATATTTTAATACCGTTTGAAATCAATAAAAAACTAAATTATATGTTTTCAATTAAGAATTAAAATAAGAAATATGTAATTAAAAAGTTCTTGAAAATTTACGAAATTTTTTTTAAAAATTTGAGTGCACTACCTGTCACTCTAATTTTAAGTTCACTAATCTGTTTTATGTTTTTTTTTTTGAATTTCGATTTGATTTATTATTAAACATATTTACATTTGCCCTCAATAGTTTTGTTTTTACTGTCTGTTTTTTAAATGCATACATGTATTGAAAACAACAGTAAAAATTACAAAATTGTTATTGTTTTCAATACATGTCTGCGAATGAAAACTTCGTTCGCATTTGAAAAGTATTGCAAGAGTTAAAATAAAATCAGACAAGTTCGAAACTGACTCGAACGGCAGGCATTCTGTACTGTCTTAGCAGACTAAGAGCCCCCTTTGACTTTCAACTTTAAAATGTTTCTTTTTATTTATAAATTTAACTTTTTAGTATTTGGTGATGTAGAGGCAAGGCAACTACATACCCTTTGCATTTTTTAAGTTTTTATTTCTTACGGTTCAATATATGTGACAGCGTATAGAGAAAGGGACCTAAGGATAAAAAAAAATCAACTTTCACTTATTTTTTTAAGGTGTACAACATCTGATCATCCAATGAGACCGATTCCACGAGATATGCACGTTTTACGAATGTGATGGTACACCAAAGATACACGTGTTTAAATCTTTAAAATGGCTCTCCTGAACGAAATCGGGTCTTACCCGGTTTTTTAGGTAACTTTCTATTTCGAGCGTCAGATATGCAGCCAGTATATAATGTTCAATATAAACAATATGTTTCTATTTTTACTCACAGTTTCCACATTCCTTTTTATACCATTTTATTTTCTTAATTATTCAGTTAATAAGATTCTATAAGCCTATTAAAAGTTTGTTAACTTTGTTTCAAGCTAAATCTCTATAGTTAGTACCTCGTTGCATTGGATATCCCTTTAAGAGAGCAATTCAATACGCAGGGCTTGAATTTGAAAATTTTTTTCGACAATCGGTGCCCCAAGCAGGTAAATCTAATTTGGGTACGTTGAATTTATTGGTGCCATTCGTTTTTCTTGAAATAGCTCACGTTTTCGATGATCAATTTACTAGATGCTTAAACAAGGGTTTTTTCGTTAATAAGTGTTTATTAAAATCTTTTTGTGTTCAGTAATAATCTTTTATGGCATTTTCGTTATTAAAACCTTATGCAACTCTCACGAATTAAATTAATCCTTTAATTTATGTTTTTCATCAAGAGCAGAACAGAAAAAAGAAAACCTTAAATTAATATCTCAAGTAAAAGCAACAAAGCTAAGGGTGCAAAAACAAGCACACAGAAAGTGCAGTTCAATGAAACAACTGTTACCTTTTATGCTTCAGAGATTTCAATCGGAACTCCGAAGGCTTAGACAACTCGAGAAGTCCGGGTGCTGTGTCGCTAACCGAGCCGGATGGACTATGTGATGGCTTAATTTTTTTATTTTCCACATCTTCATCATTTTTAAATTTTGGTTCCCGAAATTGAAAATCAACAGCATTATTATAAACCTGTGAACAGAAATTATATCTACGTTAACGTTATTTATAAACATTTAAAGATCTAACCCTAAAACGAGAGTGGAAGTGGAAAGCTCGTGGCTAAAAACGTTGTGACCATCCAACGTTTTTCAAATTCAATATAAATGTTCGCCGATCGTAGCCGAAAATAAAGTGACTAAATGTCGAAATTTAGTTCTATAGAACTAGGTACGATACATAACCATTTTTTAAATCGTACCGCGGTTATTATACATTTTTTGTGGCAACCAACCCTTCAGGTTTTAGAGAAAATCGAAAAATAGTTCTTATTAATACTCGGACCTGGACCAACTAATATTTTGTCTTTTAAGTTTTAAATTAGTTTCTTCTTGCAATTCATACAGCGCTGATATTTGTGTTATAAATTATTAAATTATTATTGTGTTACAAATTATTATTCCCCAAACTATATTTATTAATCTGACAAGCTCGTAAGTTATCCTTTTGAAATAAAATAAGTTGCTTTTAAAAGGAAACAAGCAATCATAAGTTTACTTCATTTTTAAAATGAACTCCCAGTCGCAGATGTAAATAGAAAAGTGAATAGCATGTGTGGTGTCAGCATTTCGAATAAGTGTTCATTAGTAATACGTATGCAGTACTTGCATGCAAGTACTCGTTTGTGTAATAGCAGAGTAATTATCATTTCCCAAAAAGGGTAAATTTCTATCGTGTATACTATGGGATTATCAATAGTTGTCAATTAAAGTAAAGATGAATGTTAAATTTAAATAAATATTATTCAAATAAATATCCATACCATCCAATATTGCTCGATAAGTTGTTTGGCTTGTTTAGATCATTTCGGGGAATAAGACAAATAATAAGAGTGAATTAACTTCAAATGAGTTGTATTTTTCTTAAACCGTTTATATTGCTCTCTCCTTTCGTCACAGATTCGAATGCCTCATCATGTAACATCATCAAGTATTGTTTTATACTGCGTTACAGAACTGATACATGATATGAGTGAGTAATGTAATGGCATCATAGCTTTTTCCTTGCTGTTATTTTTTGTTTTTTTATAACCCAACATTGGTCGAAAGTTTGATTAAAAAAAAAGAAAAAAAGAAAAACAACCGCAACATAAACAGATTGGGGCAACGAAGTATAAGTTGAAAGGGTTCATTACCACAAAATGCTAATGAAAAAGTCCGATATTGATTATGAAACTCGTAGAAGTCTGCGTGACCGTTAGTAATACCATTCTATCACTCTTCAGCTGGTACACAACCTTATCTTAGATCCTCTTCACAGCACAACAATAAATGTTGCAAACATTGTTTTGCTCCCAAACTGCTTGAATTGTTCATTTTTGAAATCAAAAGAGCAAACACACAGAAATGAGTAGTTGTTACATAACGGTGTCCTTACAAATATGAAGCCTTTCGAAACCTGCTCATACGGATATCAATACCAAGAGACATATAAACCTAGTTTCTGCATATCTTGGATAACTAGAGAACTTTTTCGCATCAGGAAAGAAAATAATGTAATTTGAAACTGTTTACGGAGTCTTAAACACAACTTTTTGTAAAAGTATTTTCGTCATGTGATAAAGATCTGTCATAAAACTGTAAAGATGCGCATAAGAGTGTTTCTGTTTGCAAAATATGAGAAGTTTTCCGCTAGAAGTCTCCAAATTGCCCGCATTTTAAAACAGTGTGAAAATAACATTTATTTTAATAACTTGTGCAAGTGCACTTCAGTTTAAAAATATAAATTCACATTAATTCTGTGTTTCGATTGTGTTCCAGCATCCAATTACGTTCAAATCGGAAATTCTATTTTGAAATATGCTAATCGAAAGAAAATGAACAAGCGAAGGATAAACTCACTGTGACCCTTTAATACGCACTGAAAAAAACAAAGCCCCAATAATCTTGTAAATATTTCAATAAAAAGTTAAATTTTTTTTATGCACTGACAATTATATTGCACTAAAGCGGAATAAATGTGTGCAAATCGATTTGGCTACCTACTTAATAATATATTTATCCCTTTTTTATATACTGTCCTGCATTATGTTTTAAAACTCTCCTATGGTCACGCAATCTGGATAAATGTGCTTTAGTTTATGATTCGGAGTAAAAGCAGGCAATGAAAAATGTAATATTGGCATTATAAGAATTTGGTTTTAATGTTTTTCGTTCTATTTATGCTTTGTAAAAAAATTGTGCTTTTGCCTTCTATTGGCTGAACTATATTAAGTAGAAAAATTAAACTTGATTCTGAGTTATTTTAACAGATGAGCAACAAAATTGGTTCCGCAGCATTCATACTGCATACAACTTGATTAGGATGTATGTAGTTTAAACTACCTGTGGTTTTCATGTATAGGAGCCTATGTGTGAGAGTCAAATTTTTCGAACGAGCCAAAAGGGCTTCGTTTGAAGTTGCTGCCTCTACATTGAAACTGTTCGATATTTTTAAAGGGCAGTTCAGACTATTATACAAGTATAAATACTTTTATCGAGTTTTGTGAGATGAAAGTATAATAAGATTTCTTGCGACTGTCAAAAAGTCTAACGTAAATTACATTTTACATTCACACCATCCCACTTCAAATAAAATAAAAAATTTGAGTGGAAAAGAAAACAGCTGTTGCATATGTATGCACATACGTTAATCATACATACGTTTAATCACAGAATAAACGTGCCAACATAAAACTTTACACGGCGGCATAAAAGCAATTTAATGCTGGCGGTGGACGTGCCGGCGCTAAAAAATATTCAGCAGCTAAAATCATAGTTATGTAAAACAGAACCAAATTGAATAACACAAAAATATTTTATCTTCTAAATACAGCTAGAGCAAAATACATTTATATACGGCAACCATATTCCAAATTTCGAACCCTTGTATAACGAAATCAAATATCATCAGTGACGGCACGCCATCGGCTGTGAAACAACTGGCTAGTGAATTTTTCAACAGCTGCTTGTGTTAAAAAAAACAACCTTGATGGAATGAAATGTATTATCGTTTAGAAAATTTTCAAAAAACTGTGAAGTCTTATGGGATGTCAGTTTTTTATCGTATTATTTCTCGTTTTCATAACACATTGCATTCACATCATCACACTTGCACGTATTATTTGAATTTTTGACAGGTATTAATACACAGTATAATAGTCTGAATTGCCCTTAAGCAGTTATGTAAATATCGTTTATGACATTATTCGAATTTATTTTGATGAATTTCCTTTTGGGGATGCTAGAGAAATAACAAGAACCAAAATTACGAAACACTTGAATATGTAAATTGTGTTCCGTTTCTAAAGATTGTCGTTTAGCAAATATAGTAACAGTGCAGCACCACCACAACGATTAGTAACCGCCCAGAAAAAGATTACTTCTTTTCCTACGATATTTTTCCGGCTACACCCACTCCGTACCTTAGCTCCACAGGCTGTCTCCATATCAAATTTTATTCTATAAATTTTTAATTTCTCCGCGCAACTAGCTTCACGTTGGTATTAGGGGAACCAAATGTATGGCCAACCAACTCTCGTTATTTCTTTATTTTTACAATTTCAGACGAACACACCGACCCCGTATCATATCATATCATATCATATCATATCATATCATATCATATCATATCATATCATATCATATCATATCATATCATATCATATCATATCATATCATATCATATCATATATCATATCATATCATATATCATATCATATCATATAAAAGGATAAACATGAAACTCTCTCCCTATCAAGATCCAAACCGTTTGAGGCAAGACACATTACTGATTGAACACTATTTGGACAACTCTAAAATAAATAACAGCAGCTGGTTCAACTATAAATATAAAACAAATTTTAAAAAAAATTTCAGAATAAAATCATTGTTTTATGAGCAGTTCGAATTATTCCTACATATGTACACATGTGTTTGTATTATTTAAATTTGTTTAAAAGAAAAATGTATTTTTGTTATTCGAACTTTTTCTTATAATTATTTTGTATTAAGTTTTATTGGGCTCAAGTTCTTTCTATATGTACTATTTTTGTGATTGGTATTAATTAAATGAGACAAAGAAAAGATCATTTAGCTGGGTGGACAACACTTTCTCGTCAGCACATACATATGTATATAATAAAAATAGTAATATTTGGTTTGTTTGATATAGTTAAATACAAACAACAGCTTGAGTGGCTCAGTGGCATGATTGTCGTTTGAGTAACATGAGCTCCTGAGTTCAAGGACGGGTACTGATCAGAAAGTGTGTCAGCTTCGAAACAACTAGTTGTCTGTCTACTCTGCAGTTTAAAATGTTTAAAATGCGAGCTGATATCCCCAGACTATTAAAATTTTATTAATTCTGTGTAAGTTATTTTTATTTAATTATAGAGAGGTAAATGCATAAATTGTTGGCAAAAGTTACGTTATTCTGAAGAAAAAAAAACTTTCGTGGTGCTCAAAATCCAAATTCGTCCCTGTATAGTAATAAACATGGCAGTGCTAACAAAATACAGATAAGTTCTTACCTTTTGTAGCTCAATTTCAACGGAGTCCATAAAAGTTCCGCGAACAGCTCCAATTATAAAATACCTAGACATTTCTGCGAAGCACCTCTTTACGCAGGAATAAAATGCTGAAAATACGAAAAAAAGAAATAAGAGGAAAGTTTTAATTTAATATATAATGACAGTAGTGGATATACATTCATGTTATTACGGAAAAGAATATTCCAAAAACATTACTGGAAATCATCTCCGAAGTTATAGCTCGCAGTTGGGTACTATAGTTTGCACTAATGAAAATTAATTTTTAAGTATCTTGATCGTTTGTTAACAGGTTTTTAAAATTTTTCTTAACCTTTGAAACGATTGAATGAATACAAGAAAAAGCTTTTGTATTCAGAGGACCAACAAAACGAATATATGTACGGAAAATAAGTCATTGACAAACCGGGTTTGAAAATTCTAAATGATTATGTAAATTATTTCATATCGTTCTGGAAAGTAATGGCAGCAGATTAGATTCATGCAAAGCTTTTGCTTATCGCTTGACTCAAGCACTTTGCTTATTACTTTATCGGACCTTTAGTTCGATTTTAGGGCTTTACTTAAGGCCTTAATATGTGTACAACAAGTTTTGTAAATATTTCTCGGAATAAACGTAATTATTTATCTGTGCAGTTATTTTTGCTTTTTATTATAACAGAATAAACAATTTTTAATAATAAAAACAGATTCAAAAAGTGCGAAAAGACGCTAGAAAAATACCAACATTAACAATCGCTTGCTAAGGTCGCTTCTTTTTCTTTTAAAGACAAACCATAAACAAAATTATTTATTAAAAAAAAAAATAAGTAGAAATTAACTAAAAACAATAGAGTGCTATATTCGGCTGCTCCGAATTTTATATACCCTTTACCAAGGTGCACTTAAGAGCTTTTCTATATAAATATGTAATGTCAGGTTAAATATGGACGGATGGATGGATGGATGGATGGATGGATAAAAGAAAGGTAAAATAAAGCCTTAAGCTCATTTACTTTTTCTTAGTAGAGGAAGGTTAAATATAGTTTTTTTTTCAAGTACAGCTCCAGAGCTGAAGCAAAAGAGCTGTAAACGCCTGTTTAATACTCAATACAATGGGGCGATGACAGATTACTTGAACAAAATGTTGATCTCAATCAACATTGGAGTAGTCACATTTGCAGACTTATTTATGTGAATGTGAATGACAGAGTAATGGTTAACTTTTTGGATTTAGATAAGACAGGGTAAACAAGAAAACTATATGTACAGCATCTTTATTGACAGCATCTACTTTCAGTGAATGCTCGTTTTCAGCATCAGGTTTTCGAAAAATCAAGGAATAATCATAAATGCCAAACGCCTCAATATTTTATATTTTTTGAAAGACTTTTTTAAAGGCTTAGTTCAAAGAAATATTTTTGTGCGTACATATCTTCAATTTTATTAGGAAATGTCTTGGATGATTCATTATTAAGCATTACGTTGAAATTAATTATTGAGTAATTGTTTATAACATTTAGTTTTTGATTATTGTTTTAATGTTTTGCGAAGCAAAATTGAATTGCCGCGTCCTTTCATATTTTATGTTGCGAATTATTTGAGTTGGTATTTGATTCGATAGAGTGGTTCAGCCGATTGTAAAAACTTAATCGATTAACCGAACAAAAAAAAAGTTAAATAATTCGATACTCTAGCACTTACGTATTGCATCGTAGCCTTTCCGTACGATGTATATATATTTAATGCTGCTGTCCAATTTTCTAGGATGCATTCCTCCAAAGTGAAAATGCAATATTGCCGTTTTGACAAACGATGGTATAATTTTCTAAAAATTAAGAAATTTCTATGAAAGAAAATTGATTGTCGTAAAACAGGCTTTTAAAGATATAAAACTCGCAGCAGCGCTTGCAAAATATATTTTCTTCAATTATTTATAGCTACCTTTACTTCCACATAAACAGGCGATAGGGGTGCATATGTCTTCTTTTTCTTTCTCTTTCCCCTTTCTTTTCCACTTTTTTTTGAACCTGCAAGTTTTTCCATTAAAATTAAAGAAGGTACCAACTAATGAACAAATGAATGAAATAACTTAATATAATACAATAATTTGCCATTGCCTAAAAATGTTAGCTTTTAATTTTAATTACAAGGTTACTGGAAAAATAAATTTAATATTTATAAAGTTTGTTGAAGCATTCCAGGGGAAGTATTTAGTTACATATAAAACACATCCATTCATTTTAAAATTACGAAATGAATTGAGTTCATCAATAGGTAAATAAAGAAAGCGTATCTAGCAACTTTAAGCCAAAAAAGGTAGTGCAGAACAAAACTGAAGGCATATAAGAAAATTAATTTGCTTCCAATCAATGTAGCCTTTCTGTTTCTGAACAAAATTAACATTTTGAATGCATAAGTTTCATGGCATTGAGAGCAAACAGCATATATTAAGAAGAGTGAAAAAGATTTTAGAAAAGCAAGTTATTGTATATGATTAGACGTTTAATTACGAGAAAAGAGAACAAATTAGTGCGAGCTGTAACATTTTGGAGTGTACGCAACCTGTAGAAGGGAATACACTTTTGGACGCAGTTAGCAGAAGAAATTATCAACATTGCAGCAAGCTCTGTAACATTATATTAAGTGAAGGGGGTTTTCCTTATCAAGACGAAAATTAAAGGAAAAGCTAAGCCGTTTTTTTTTTAAATACTCACACTAGTGAGCATACCTGGTGTTAGGTGAAAAGCGGTCACGTCGACATCTATAGTTTCAAGTACTAAAAATGACTCGAAAGATTTGTGTGATGAGAGAAAATCAAGATTGAAGAAAATATGTACTGGGTTGACTGTAGAGAAGTTAAATATACAACTAATTCCCAATAATTTTTGATTTCTTCACACGCATCGACCCCGTTCCACGCCTTCTCAGGGGGATTCCCACTCAAAAATGAAATTTGATTTGGAGGCCTCGAATTTTTTGATATTTTATGTCGCAGTGGAGATTTTTTTCTCATGTCGTGGTGCAGGTGTGTTACAGTGTGTGAGCGGAAGTATTTTGGTCTTCAGCTTTCAAACGTTTTTGTGATTCCGTCTGTAATTTCCACAATTTTCATTTCAGGATAGCTTTTTTTGTTTTTGATTTTTGCCTTATTCAATTTATTTTAGGGCTTATTTAATTTTCTTTTTTCACCTTATTTCATAAATGATCTTTTGTATTTCATTTCCCTTCTTCAGCCTTATTTAATTGGGCCTCAGTTCGTGTAGCTTTGATATGAATGAATTTGAAAAACATGTTTAGCTCCGGTTATGTGGTACTAGCAAACACTAATAGATTTAGTTCGTACTGAATATATAAAGCTAGTGTTATTACTTAGCACTATGTTTGAACTATATTTTTACTCGCTCATTATTATTACTGGTTTTTGTCTACGTTTGTGTTAAGTCACTACAAATGCAAATTCTGCCTCCAATTGAAAATGAATATTATACAGAAGTTTGTGCAATGTTGTAAGGCAACAAATTTGATGAATCCTGACAAAATATCTAATTTAAATGCAATTTTGTATTAAGGCAAGAGAAAAGAATTTTTGAGAAACCTAACATTTTGTGGGTGACTTCCAATGGTTTGGCGAACTCAAAGCAAAAAAAAAAAATATATGTAAAGTAAAAAACTAATTTCTGTCCATTTCATTAATGAAGTTTTTAAATATTTATGAACGACAAAAGGAATTAAGAAATAAAATAAAAGTTTTACAATTAAAAGAATTTTTGAACAAAAAAGTTTCATGCTACATTAATCATTTCTTATCCTTTAAAAGACGCACACAAAAATAAGAACAGTCAAGGAAAAGAAGAATAAATCAAAAAAAAAAAAAAAAAAAAACTCTAATAAAAATATCTAATGATAGCGACGATTTAAGCGTAATATGTTTGGGATTTCTGATTTTCTCTCATAAAGATTGTGCACATGCATGTGTTATATGAATGCGTATGTACATATGTATATCAAATGAATTATAAAATTTACCATTTTCATCTTCATCGTCGTCGCTGGCTACAAGTTTTAAGTGAAATATTACAATAATGTTTAGCAAATACTTTGGAAGTTACTCACCAGAGAGTGCCGAACTCTTGAGACTCTCCGCTACCACTTCTTCAGTGATACTTTCTATTCTGGTATCGACAGCTCCCACGTAAGTGTCTTCACTTACTTTCTGCTCGTCTGCCTCTTTTGTTCCAATTGCTTGAGTTATTGCACCTTTTTAATTAAAAATTTCAATATCCAATAATATGTTAATATACGAGTATGTGTAAGCATACGTATACATAAGTAAACTATAATTTTTAACAACGATTTACCATAAGCATTAAAATTTTCTGGATGTTTGTTATTCGTCGTTGGCTTAAAATTATATTCTGTCTTCTGCAGTCCGGGAGAATGCCATAAATTAAAAATTTATCTAGACAATCTATCTGATGAATAGCTCAAAGCTTTTGAAATATTTACGCTTTCCAGTCATACAATATTAATAGAACAATTTTTATGCAACCGAGACGAAATAGATTTTCATTTGTCAAAGATTTCTCCAGACAAAAACGGTGTTCCCCCGGTCAAAGACGCAGAGTTTTATTAAAATACTTTAAAGCTCTATATCAGAAAAAGTCTTGGTTTGTGAACTTTTGACCAGAACGGAAGTATTTTTTGTATCTCATGTTTATTAACCATTCATTTGGCTAATTATGTACATATAGATATTTGCCAAACGAGATCTTAATAACCATGCTAAATTTTTAAAAATAAGTCCTTCAAAGAATAAATTCGTAATAGGTGATATCGTGGTTATTTTGTCCACTTTTGTTCTGTATAGTCAACGTTTTGCAATATTGAAGAGGTTTCCTTAAATGTTGTTAACTCTAGTTAACTCTAGTGTCGAAGGTACATATGTACACTGGACACTAAACAGACAAATAAGGAACAGCTAATCCTGAGCTCAGCTTTGCAAAAATAAATGTTGTGTTTTTATGTTATCATTTTTTGCTTAATCAAACGTCTCCATTTTTTTCAAAGGCAGCGGTCCAATGTCTCACTATCCACCTGTCATTCATCTACATCCGGTATTACTCTTCGTCTTAGATGTGCCAGTAATTGTGTTACCAATCCTATTTTTCTACTCAATTCGGGTCTGTTAAGTCTTAGTAGCCCCCTGTTTTTTTTTTTTTTTTTTTTTTTTTTTTTGGTTCATCTACATCCTCTATGAGACTCAGAGCTGGGTGCGCTCTGTGTGCCCAATTCTTTACTTCAAATTTAACTGCGATAAAGGGTTTCGTGAACTCCAAGCTTAAGTTGCTTGATATACATATGTATATGTATCTTGCTCTTAAAGCAAGTGAATTTGCAATGCCCCTTTCCTACGTATCCGGGCAACCATAGGATGCTCAACTGGGATCGCTTCAGTGATCCTCTGAGTGCCCGTAAATATATTCACAGCCTCTGGCATTCCCATTTTATATATGTAGTTCCCTAATACATTCCCGAATTTCCGCTTGCATAACTGAGCAATAATCTTGCAGATTGAATAAGAGTTGTGTATTGGTGCTGTGTAGATAAATACCGAGTCCCCTTTTTCCCCTCCCCATTGATCCACCCGTTGGAATCTCGTTCGAATAGACGGGATGAATGTCGAGTCAATGTTTCGCAATTAGCCCCTAGTCTGATCTCTGGTATTCGATCTGATATGACATGGTCCGGTGTCAAACCGTCCATGGCTGTAGAAATCCGTTTATGATATGCTTCTTGTCCCTGTTCGGTCCACTTACCCACCACGTTTAGTTGTCTCGCTGTAGGAGCATCTTTATGTCATACGAATTTAAACTGACCCGGCATATATGACTTCCATCGCCTTTGTTTGTGTTGCTTTCTAAGCCCCACTTATCCAAGATAGCAGGATCTCCGAAATTTTTGTATTGTTTTGATGTCGCATTTATAATCCACCAACGTCCACTATGCCATAGAAGCGTAGGTCAAAATCGGTATTATATCGATATTATATAGCCCTATCGTCTTTGGATTGAGTCCCCATTTTGTGCCTATCTCTAGTTTACATAGTGACCAACATATGTATGTATATGAGTCTTGTAGACTTTGTCATCGAAAGTGTTCATTGTCCTCTCAAGGAAGTGCGGCCCTATCGACGTCTCCTTTCTAAATACATCAGTTTCAGTATTCTTCAGGCTTAGATTCAATCCCTCTAGCTGAATCCAGCTATGTGCCAGGATCGGTCTTCCTGCACAATTGATTTGGATTCCTTTCCTTCGAAACTATCATGACATCGTCTGCATAGTATTCTATGACGAATTCTTCATCGGCAAAGGTTATATATCGTTGTGGTCCGTAGAAGATATTTATAAAATCCCCATTGTGGAGATCCTCATTGTGCTCTTTTTTTTATTTTATGTTATGAAACCTGTTCCCTGGAATATTCCCAATTCAGTCGCATTGATACGAAACTAGTTCATAGAATAGATAAGTATGTATGTATGCACGTTATTGAAAGTGCTGTCAATGTTCATGCACACTGCAAGCGGATACATTTTTTCATTAAGTGACTTAAGTGATAAGTAATCTAACTTTGACGTTGTTATGCGTGTTGCCTGAATTTCAGCGTATCGTATCCCCCTCTATAAGCGTGCCGGAAAGATACCATTCAGACTAGCAGCCTTAAGAGGCTTTCTGTCGCTTCTATAACCATCTTATCGCTGACTATAGGCAGCTGATGTTCACCACTTCCGTCTAGGTTCTAATGGGATGTATGGAAAATGTGTATCCATGAGAAGTTTGATGGTTTCTTTCATATTTTCAATTACCACAAATATACCGTAATGCGAACAAACTTAATGTTGGAAAGACTTTAATTATAAATGTAGAAGCAATTCCATACACAGATATTAAAATAATTCATCTAGTTGTGACTTTTTTTTCATCACTATATATGATATATTCAACACTTGCAGCCAATTAAATATTTACAAATATTTCTTACTAACGGCTTTGGAACATAAATAAATTCAGCGTCGGTAAGGAACTGTCGATAGTAGCTATCTAGTGCTGTGGTTGTCGTAAAGCTTAAAGCAACCCTGTACGTGATGTTTATATGTATGTACATAAATAATAACACTCTTTTTATTGAGTAGAACCGCATAGTTGTATTAGAATCAGTCAAATAAATTCTTGTTTTTGTAGTTATGTTCAATACATAGATACGAATAAAAATGTCTTTCGAACTTAGAAAAGCATATACATACGTATGTATATATGCACTTATCTCACCTCTATATTCCTTTGTATTAGATTTTACTTCTTTTGCCATATTTTTAGCTCTTCCTTTTTTGCCTTTTTTATCTTTTCTTTCCGTTTCGGGAGGAGGTAAAGCTGTAACTATTTAACGAATCAAGAACAGAAAGGACTCAAATCAATAAAAAATATTAATGTAAATGCATGTATTTGTAGTAAAGCTGTGGCCGTGAGTGTTTTTGGCTCACGCCACGTACGATCACGAACAAGATTTTTTCAATCACACTTTCACGCATGAACTATTTTTAATCATGCAATTCCATGCACGTCCAGCGAAAAGGATTCTCATGATCAATTAATTACATTATGCTAGGAACACAACTGGGACGAACGATGAATTTTTCGCCGCGATTTTCCGCCGTCAAAAATAAAACACATTGTCGTATATGAAAATGCACATAGTCACAGCGTCGGTCGAAATTCGTTGTACGCGGCGAACTTGAAATAGATTTATTTCTATTTCGAACGACGAACAAATCAGTACCATGTGGCCATTTTGGTTTTAGTTTTCAAGTCTTTTAGTAAAAACAGTTAATTTTTACTTTAATAGTTTTTATTTTAAGTGCTAAGCTTTGACCTTTTGCATTTAAAATAAAAAGCCAATATATTAGATTACAAAACATGTTTGTAGTGTTTAATTTTTTGTTTTTGGTAATGCTAAATTTTTTAGCAACCAATTTTTTTTTAATATGGTCACCCCATCAGCTGTTCAACTATAATAAGATAAAATTAAAAAACTGAGAAAATGGATACAAGTGAAATTGTAATTGAAATGTTAAACTTCATGTTCAGTATTTTCATTATTTTTACAAAATTTGAAATTCTTTGATTCATTTAATTTTTATTATCTTTGTACAAACAATAAACAACTTTATCAATTACAACAGATGTTTTTTGTCGTTATTGCGCTTCATACGACGAATTTATGCAACGAATTTTACCGGCGTATTCGTCGTGTTGGGCGAAATTCGTCGTTCGTCCCAGTTTCGTTCATAGCATTGGTATTGAAATAAAATATGATCATACTTACATACATAAATATATTCAGCATACATACTATAAGGATCCTACTTCTTAAAAATTTTAAATGTATATTACAAATGAAATGCGCATTTCAAAGAATGTACTATAATGTCTGTCATTCTCATAAAAAAGTAAAGTTTTGCAAGTCCGTATTTTACTTGTGACACAACAATTGAAAATTCTAACAATGTGGCCCAATTCGCAAATAATGAGTTAGGACGTACACAAAAATAAATTATTTAAGGAATTTGCTGTATCATTTAAAAATTATGTCATATTAGCTAAACGTTGTTTGATCAGGCTTGAACTTTCATACAACTAAAAATATTAGTTTAAGTGCCTAACAAATGTACTAATAAATGTAAAATATGCACTTTTCCCACCAACAGATATCTACAATAAAATAATTTCCACAGTTTTTACAGCTTTTCTTTTTATTTACAACAAAAATAACGTAAAATAAGCAATGCATTTCATGTAATAGAATTTGAAAACTAAAAAAAATCAATATGTTTTATATTAAAAATGCATTTTGCACCCTTTTCTTAAAACAAAAGAAAGAGAAATTAAGAAAACAAAACTCTTCAGCTTTGTAAAATAATGCAAAGAAAAAATAGTAGGCTGCTATTTAGGCAAACAAATGTATTCTCAAAAGTAAAATCGTTTCTGGTAGGACGCAGAAAGCTATTGTACATCGAAAACCTGCGTTCAACGTTTACTGAAGTTAACGAAGCGTATTTTAGCCATGATACATAATTATGTTGGCGAAAATTCGCTCTTTAAATTACTTGAACCTGATTCAAGTAATTTGATGTTAAATTTAACCGATCAAAATTCGCTGGTGAAATATTATTCAGGACTCCTCAAAATAATGTAGAAGCATGGAATGCTATTTTATTTCAAAATAGCTTTCTCGAAACTGTGTTTTAAGACTTAGGCTGTTATCGCTTCCGACCAGAGTTTCTATTTGGTTTCAATATAAACGTGATTGTGTGTGAGAACTTTTTTCGTTTTTCGTGGGTGATTGAAAAAATTTTGCTCGTTTGTTTATACATATATGCTTTGAATGAGTTTTGGCAGCATTTCGTTTTAAGCCGGGAACAGAGTACTTAGCTTAATCCTAAATAAAGTAATAAGAAACAATTCATGTTTTATTAGTTACATACATATATACAAAAATGTTACTCCCATTAGTTCTCCCAAGAATGAAAATTTTTTGTAATAATGTTAAGCTTATCAAGCAAAGAAAGCCGTTTTGACACTGCATCATTAAAATCAAATCGTTTTGTTAGTTGATCTGCAAATGTCAATTTTCAACATGACGTTGTTCTGTAATGAGTTCCTCGTCCATACGATAATTCGTTCGTTGGTTTATTTTCTCAAATACGTTTCAAACGAAAACAAAATTTTCAAAATTTTTCGATTTGATATCAAAACATTCTGTTTAAAATTTGTTATACCTTGTTCATACATGTATTTCTAATTGAGATAATATTCAGTTTATTGACATAATATTTTTTGCGTTCATACATACAAATATTGCGTTAACTCAATTAGTATCTGACAGCTGAAAAAAAAGTTGTTGTTTTTGTTTTGGTAGGAAGAAAAAAAAAGTGAAAAATATTTTCCAATAAGAAAAGTGGAAGAAAAACTGCCTTTTATTAAAAAGATTTTATACCATGTTCATACATGCGCCTTTATTGAGGTAATCGCAATAAAGTCCATTATTGAGCTCAATATTCCATACAAAAAGTCAATAAAGTTATTGCTCAATAAACTCTATATTGCTTTGAATATTGAGAAAAAGATGGAACACAACACTGTAAAAGATGTGTTTAATAAGCAAAAGTATACAATGCGAAATGAATGACGTGATAAATTTAAACAAACCCAAACAAAACAAAATAATAAAAAAATAAAAATAAATACAATAAAAATAAAAACAATTTTTATTTCTCTTTCTTTTTATTATTGCCGCTTTGGAGTCATAACATGAACGCACTACTTGTACAAGTTCCATATTTTTATTGTACAACACTAAAATCTTTTTAACAAAAGGCAGTTTTTCTTCCATTTTTCTTATTGGAAAATATTTTTCACTTTTTTTTCTCACTATCAAAAACAACAAATTTTTTTCAGCTGTCAAATACTAATTGAGTTAGTGCAATATTTGTATGTATGAACGCAAAAAATATTATGTCAATAAACTGAATATTATCTCAATTAGAAATACATGTATGAACAAGGTATTAGTGTTGTACAATAAAAATATGGAACTTGTACAAGTAGTGCGTTCATGTTATGACTCCAAAGCGGCAATAATAAAAAGAAAGAGAAATAAAAATTTGGAAATGCTGCAATGTTTTTATTTTTATTGTATTTATTTTTATTTTTTATTATTTTGTTTTGTTTGCTTTTGTTTACATTTATCACTTCATTCATTTCGCATTGTATACTTTTGCTTATTAAACACATCTTTTACAGTGTTTTGTTCCATCTTTTTCTTAATATTCAAAGCAATATAGAGTTTATTGCGCAATAACTTTATTGACTTTTTGTATGGAATATTGAGCTCAATAATGGACTTTATTGCGATTATCTCAATAAACGCGCATGTATGAACATGGTATTAATTTCAAACTGAAGTTCTCAAATTTATTGAAAGTTGACAATGACAGATAGTTGGTGCAGTTGTAAATTTTAGTTAGATTAGCTCTGTTTGTTTACAATTTTAAAAAAGTTCGGTAGAATGGGAGTAAACTATAATTTCTCTCAATAAGAGACAAAAATGCACAAAAGTACGGGAACGAACAAAAACAAATATTTCACCACAAAAGAAAACGTCAGGGTTCTGAAGCACAATTTATAAAAAAAATAATTATGAATTTTATTTAATTTGTGTTTTCTCCAAGCAATTAAAAGGAATGAAAACAGAACTCATAAATTCATATACATACATAAATGAATTCATAAATATAAATCAACAATTTTTTAGAGAATAAACAATTTTTTTAGAGAATTCTTTAAAATATTTTTTCAAACAAAACGCAAAAAACATTTATTTCTTCTATGTTATTGTTTATTCTTTGAAGTAGCTGACAACTGAACTAATTACTTGCCCAAACTAGCAACGGGAACCCTTTTCGTGTTGAATATTCTCTCAGGGATCGAGAAATATATTTATCAAGTCTATGCAAAAAAAAAAAAAAAAACAAAAAGAAAAAAATAAAAGCATTTCCTTTAAATGATTTCATAGAAATTTACTCTCATATACATAATTTCGACTGTCGAGACAACATTTAAAAGTCTAGGAAATTCGAAATGGTTTGAGTTGTCCAACCTAAAAAAATTTACAGTTTTTGCAAAACATATGAAAACATTTTTTTTAGAAAACAAACATCTCCGACTGTAACGAATGACTCAAAACAAAAAAAACAGCAGTATAAAATGATTTTGTCCTGTGTTCATGATTTAAGCCTCAATGTCAATGCAACGCCTGTTTCAAAGTTTGCAGTGTTTTTCCCCCTTTTGTTATAGAATTCAACCACATTCTATACCATTATTCTACATTCAGGATAATCCACCTTCTCTAATAGCCAAACTAAGCACATGCAAACTTGTTTATAAATGTCAAATTTTATCTATAAAAGAAAGCAGTCGAAAATAAAGAGCTTTTCTGACTTTCTAGTCAATCTGTTGAAGCACTTTAAACAATAATCCTCTCCGTTTCTGCGTCGAAAAAGGAAAGCACAAGGCATATGTTGCAATACATGAGTCCATGTAAAATGAAAGGTTAATAAAGCGGAATTTGCTATAAATTGACAATTATTATTAATTAGTAAAGCTTCAAAAGATGTTCACATCATTTGGTAGACTTTTCTATAAACAGAAACCGGAATATTAACAGCAGCGGTACGTATAGTATCGGTAAACACCTTAAGCGAGAAAGTCGGTTAAAAAATAATTGATTTAGTGTCAAATTCTTGTTTTCGGCATTTGTTGTACTAAGTTTTTGCTGTGCAGACAGCTTTCGATTTTTAACTGTCAAACAACATTTAATTTTCTGACTAAATTGCTGTTTTCTTTGCGTAACAAATTAAGATGTTTTTGAAAAGATATTTCAAGAGAGTAATTTCGATGAATATGCTTGTTTTAGTGGAAATATATTTTTAACAAATCTTTTGCTTGAAGTACTCCTCAGTGTTGTCATTAAAAACTCAATTTGAAGTATAATATTTACTTATAAATTCAATTTAATTTATTTTCCAATCTTTTCCGTTTCAACCAAACTTCAACAATCAAATCAAATGTTTGTGTGAGGTTTTAAATGATATTAAGGTGTCTTGCCCAAATAACCCACTTTGACAATAACGACACACATACACATACATACATTACCGCAACCTATACACATGTACATATGTTTAATGGTATTTGCTATTCCACATATACGCCAGTGTATATGAATGTGTGTATGTACATATGTATGTACATACATATGGCTGTGTGTTCATTATTGTTTGCAAGCAAGAAAACAGAAAAACATCTTAAATTACACACTTCTTGTCAACAATGCATCCATTTCAACTTACCCTCTTCCAATACGGTGATCTCCTCTTCCACCAGCTTGTCATAGAACGTTCGCCAAACGAATAGAATAATTTTACTGATATCCTCGTTTTTGGTATATTTGTCATTTAAAAAGCTCTTGAAATCATATAGATTATCATAGATGGCAGCGTTAAGGTATTCAGGTTCGTAAACACCCAGCATATTTGCGATGGTGCACTTGAGCCATAAAATACGATTATCTTCCATGGTGTGATGTTGTTGGTCCCCCAGTAGTAGCAGCGATGATAATAACTTTGTTAGTAATGACGTTTAGGTTTTGGTAAGTATAGGTTGGCGTATATGACAAAGCAATGAGTTTCTTAACTACACGATTGCTATCCTCAATAGTAAGAGACGCCACAATATGATAGACTAGTAACTGTTCTGCTCAATATAACAAGCAATGTGGAGTTTATCTTCAATGTTCGCAATGTTTTATAGCGTCAAGTTTTATTTCTTCTCTTTATGCTGTAATGAAATTCATTTCAGTTTCATTAGGAGTCATTTTCTAAAAATACCAAAATCCTATTAAAGCCATAATTTTAAATAAAGCACAGCCTAAGTTTGATTTTCCTACTGTAAACTATGATACAATTAATCTTTAGTTCTGTATTAAGTTTATCTCAGGCTCAAGTTCTTTCTATATTATCTTTGTGATTGATATTAATTAAATTAGTTATTAATTCATTAGTTATTTACAACCACCGACAAACAGTATTTATTTAAACGTAAATTAAAAATATTTTTAGTTCTACATATACATATATACTAACGATTGATAGCCAATTCAATTCGTAATATCTTATTCGATTGTGCTCATTATTTCTATTACTTCGGCCGGATAAAAGCGTATGTTCTGTTAAAATGAAGATTTGTCAGAATCAAGTTTTTACTACAGTTCGGCTCTTACAGTAATAAACGTAATTGTTTTTTGGATTCAAAGATAGTCAATGACAGGAAAGGCAATATTGTGCATACAAACAATTTTTATAAAAGGCGTTTATGCTTTAGAGAGATGAAGCAGGAGTTAGATATATGCTTAACAGTGTTTAAAATTCGCAAAACTTGGATCAGTATCGAGTTGCCTTACATTAAATATTCTTGACGAAGCCTGAACTTATCTCAGAGCAGAGCTTGGGTTATTCCTCATATTCATCAATGAAAATTTTAAATTTCTACTTTTGCTAGAAAGAACAAATGCTGCTCTTATTATTATGCTTGAAGTTGGTCAACATATGTATATGCTCAAAACATTCCTCATTAATCCGTGTCAGATGTCACCTCCACTCCCTACACGTTCTAAAATTGACGTGTAGCTTGTTTTATCTGTTCGATAAGAATATTTAGTTTTTGTAAAATATATGTATACACTTACCTGAAGAATACGAAGAAGTATGATTGTATTATAAAAAATTGCGTTTTTTTTAATTTGAAAAATTATACGTCTGCTTCAATGTACTTCAAATACGAAAACTACATACCTACATTTATTATATTTTCTTCCAGTCAAATTTGTTGACAGAAATTATTTCAAAGCACAGTTACCGTTGTGTTTAGTTTTCTTATTGAAAGCTTTGATTACAGTCGCAAACAAATATTGACAGAATTGGTGGTTGGTCTTATAATTAAAAATACTTTTATGTATGCTACAAACTTAAATATGTATCTGAGCGTCAGTGGCATTCTCTACTGCAATATAAAGAAATTAAAATGTTTTAACTTACCTCAAATTCTGGATTCCATTAAATATTCCAGCTACATTTTGACTACCGCATCATTACATCTTTTGTTAGAGGTTTATTCCGTTTTCTTATTAATATTTCTTTAATACCCTCAGTTTTTAATTATTTTTATTTTATTCCATCCTCAAGAAATTTGTTATTGTTTAAAAAAAAAAAAAATTGATATAATATTTGGTTTTTCTCATCAGTGAAACGGTACCCTATTACCGAGACTTCTACGTCCGTCCGTCCCTCACAGCATCCATTCTCCGAAACAGTAAGAGCTGGAGAGCTCTCTAGTGAGATATATATATATATATATATATATATATATATATATATATATATATATATATATATATATATATATATATATATATATATATATATATATATATATATATATATATATATACTGTCAGACTTAATTTTGTATTGAATTTCGAATATCTACAGTTTATAAAGGAAATTTCTATAAAAGTATTCTTTAAGTGCCAATATATCCTTTGCATATTTCATGTATCTATCTCTCATGGCTTAAAAGTTAAAAGTTTCTTGTGTAGCCTATTTCTAGGCGCCTATTCTTATAGAACATTTATAATTATACACCCTGTGCAAATTCCGAGGCTCTTCCTCTTATAAAGGGTACACCAAATAACTTTTTTTTTTAACGCCGTAAAACATCGAGTGTAGCTTCGGCTGTGTGGCGCGTACCGCTATCCCGTTGAAACCAAATGTTGTCAATATCCTCATCCTCGATTTTTGTGAACAAAAATTCGTTTAACAAGATCAAAATGAGCTTCATCTGAAAATATGATTTTTTTGTTTGGATACTCTTTAGTGTTTAATTTTTTGTTGTTTTTAATTTGGTGTAATATTGTTTTAGTTTACTTATACAAAAACTCTGAGTTGATGGCAAATAAAGGCACATGTACTCTGAAATTCTCTTGCGTTCTTCTCCTAATTGTCAAAATAAAAATGGAGTTAAAAACAATTAAAAATATATGTATATAGTTTATTCGTGCTTTCCAGCCATTAAAAGAACAGAAATCAAAATAGTTATATGTACATGTAGAAACGTGGTTGATAATTTAATGTTCTTTTATCTTGATTCAAATATGTTTCGACATATTTCTCCAGATGTAATTTCCCAAGCTGCTTTAAATTTTTGGTACGTGAAGCTTTCTTGTTTTTATCCACCACTGCTTTTACGCTTTTGTGCTGACACGAATTAATCATAAGGGCTACATTGAAAATCACTCAAAATCGTCTACATAAAAGTTTTATTCAACACTTTCATTGGAATTAGGATCAAATGTATTACGCACGCAAAACAGATATAATTTAAGTTAATTGAACCAAATCGGGATACATATATACTTACGGTCTGGTCATAGACTTTTATTATTAAAATGCAACATCCCTCTATTGTGATTGATTATTAACAAATATTTACAGCCTTTTTCATAAACGTTATACAAATCTCTGGTAATCAAAATTGTTTAAAGCGTTATTCAAAAACGTAAGGTAGCGAAGATTTGAATAAATGCTTATTAACAATAAGATAGTACGTAGCTTATTAAGTTTTACGTACAATATTAAGTTTTATTTCAATTAATTGAAAAATGTTATTAATCTCTGCAATATAATCTAAAATGAACGAATAATGTAGAATAAACCAAAGTAGCCGAATAGTCTTAGTAATGTTGCTTCCAACCAAAACAAATAAGACACACTCGTTGTTCGATTAATGCATTCATTCTCTTCAGGAAAAGTTTTTCTATTCCGTTGTTAAATTACATAAAAAACATTAATTTTTATGCCTTTAGCTTAAAAGATACAATAAATTCACAACTACACCACTGATTTTTTATTCGCCCTTTTTACATAACAAGCTACAAAATAAACAATATTTTGTTAATCTTTCGAATAATTTAAAAACCGATTGATTTCAAATCATATTTTTATTAAATTTTCATTTTATTGTTGTTTCTTGTTTATTTTCCTTTTTTGATCGATTAAATTGTACACCAAAGTTCCTGTAAAATAGAGAAGGTTAAGAGTTAATTACATATTGTGTAAATCACACAATTTTGTAATTAGTAATTAAAATTATAATAAAAATATAATCAGACTTGATGTAAATGGCCTATTCGAACCTTGTAGCTTACTATTTTCAATATTTTTTCTTTTAGCTGGATCTTACTTCCTCAAAATGGAAAAAGATTTCACTGAAGATTTGTAGTTTGTGATAAAAGTGTAGTTATCAACCGTTTTAAAATAAATTTGAAGATTTGAAGGCGCCAATTTGTTAGCAGCATCATCATTTCTAATGAGTGCTACAAATAACAGCATACGCAAAAATCAATTGGATGTTGCTCAGAGAATATAAACTATACTCCAAAAAGAGAAAACAGTGGTGCCAAGTCTTCAAGTTGATCATTAGATTGATCAGGCATTCATCAATCAATAATCAAATCAGGCAGTCAAGTAGTTGAATAAATGTACACTACTTGTTTAAAAACGTTGATCACAACAATTTTACCACAAATTAAATCTTTGTCAATTTGGAGGAAACACGAACTATGACACGAACTATGGTATAAAAAGAATTAACTTGTCACCTTAGTGACAATTTTATGTCTTGAGACACTACACTAAATAAATTGGTTTCGGCCGGAATGGAAGTGGCCGATTTGTAGATTAGAGGAAAACCTTGCTTTTGCACATTGAATATTTTGACGTCGTAATGACGATTACGTTAAAATCTTTCACAAACATTTTTCACATCCGCTTTAACATCTTCTCGCTACCAAACTAAAAAGTTCGTATTCTTTGGACTTTATCTGCACTTTAAACTTAAAATATCCTCTTAAAGATAAAACATTTAAATGCTGCCTTGAGAGGCAAAACACACATTCTAAAATATGCGCCGACAATCATACGAATAAATTCACTAAGGTCTGAAAGAGATATACATAAATATTTTATCTCTATATCTATAAATACAACCGCGTGTATTTAGTGTTCCTGGTTACTTTAATATTTAGAGTTGTTTTGTTTTTCATTAAATTAAAATGTAACGAGATTTAATCCCCTCCAATTCACTAAATAAACTTTTTTAAATTTTTCGAAGTAAATCCATAGATAACAGCACAGTAGGGTGGTTGTCATAAAATTCCAGGATTGCCGTAACGATAATATTTATTCGTTTTTATATTTGGGCGATTTTTAGTGGAGCAGTATAATAATCAATTGATGTCCAAGTAGAAGAAAAACAAAAACGAAACCCGAAACAACAGGCAGCGTAACTACGACAATTTTAGTTACCAGAGCAATAAACAATATTTTACCAAATACTGCGTTTTGTTAAAAATAAAAACAAAGGAATATCATGTGCAGTGTGTACTCGTTGGCCAAACTTTTAAGCATTACTCGGTAAAGCAACGTAAAAAAGAAGTATATATATATATATATATATATATATATATATATATATATATATATATATGTATATATATGCCCATCAAAACTTGCTAATTTTAAAACTATTCTGTTGCCTCATACTTTCAAAAATAAATTTGAAAATCGGGTCATAATGGTCGGATGAGTTGTTTTTTCAGAGTTTTTCGATGTGTTCATTCTGCTGACGAAGCCTTTCAAAAGGCAAAAATAGATCCTAAGTGGCTCCCAAAATATGATTTACAAAAATACCTCAGGCGCAAGTGGAAGCAACACTTCTCAAACAACAAAAAAAAAAAAAATTTAATTCAAAAACGGCGTGTCCGATTTTATTACGCAATATATCAAAAACTTTTCAAATATAGCTTTAAGTTGTAACAATATCAGATTTTGGTATAATTTATACTTTTCGAGTTGTTAAGAAAAAAGTATAAAAAAATTTTGTTTTGCTTGAAAATTTTGATTTGATTTTGGAAAACTTATAACAAATAGAAATTTGCAAGTATTTTCCAGCTTTTGCAATAGGTATGAGCAATAGGTTTGAGCAATGCAAAATATGTATTTGATTGCTTAATTATTTGAATCACTTTTAATAAAATTAATATTGAAGCAACAAAATCTCTTGATCTCCTTTTTGTAACAGAAGAAAATTTGCGGTTCTCAAAATGATATCATTGAAAAAATGTTAACTGTGTCACATAATAATAATTTCATTGCTATAGTATATACTGCAGCCAGTAAGTGTTCCACTTTACTTTTCTTGTTATTTAAAGGCAACTTTGCATTGCTCGAAAAGCAGCGTATTATAAAAGGTGGAGACGTAACGTGCATTTGCTCTTTTTCTGATCCTTGCTTAGCTTACGGCCAAATAATTTGTTATTTATTGCGATATACATACCTTTCTATTGCATGCCACTGATGTGAGCAAATGCTATAATATTTAGCAATGACGGTAAAAAAGTGATTTTAGGGTTCCGTACTCATCAGAGTGAAACGGAACCCTTGTAGAATAATTGAAGAACATGGCAGGATCGCCATGTAGAATAAAAATAAGAGGGATAGAACAGAACTATGGTTGTTTTGGAGAAAAAGATGTTACCTTTTGTTTGAGTATTTGCTAAGCACTCCTGCCGCTTTACCTGAGCATTAAGATGCCCGCGAGAATTAAAAAGACAAAGTGGTTTTGTTTAGTTCAAGTTTAATTCTGAAATTTATTATGATTTATTATTACCTTATATACTAAAACTGATACATTCATTCATAGCAATTAGCATAATTTCATTTTATTGATTTCCCACGAATTATGCTGACGCTTAAAATTAGTTAAAATTAAAATATTAAAATTGCTTATGGCTATGTGAAAATAAAAAAGAATATTCGCAACTGCACTGAATAAGTAAAAGAGTATTAAATTTCAATTACAGTGCCGTACATAAGTATACGTACACTACACCCTATTAGCGAGACTTCTACGCCCGTCCGTCCGTCACAGCGTCCATTCTCCGAAACGGTAAGCACTAGAGAGCTGACATTTTTACAGGATGTTGTTGTACCTTGCCGCTACAACAGTAACAATTACTAAAAACAACAACAAGTCGAAAACTACCAGGTGTCGCCAAACAACGAAAAGTAACAATTAGCTATAACTCTCGAACCTTAAAATGTAGAGAGCTGAAATTCACATAGTGTATGTATTTACAGATGCTCTACAACAACAAATGCAAAAAACAACAAAAAGTTTCAAACTACCAGGTGTCCCTATACAACGTAAAGTAACAATGACTCGTAGCTCCCAAACTGTAAAAGACAGAGAGCTGAAATTAGCGCAATATATGTATTTACATATGGCCTACAACAACAAATGAAAGTAACAATTACTAAAAACAACTACAAGTCGAAAACTACCAGGTGTCCCCAAATTATGCTGGTACAACTTAAAGTTATAATAGTTGAAAATTTCTTTTTGCATGTTACGTAATATAATCTGACACGCCGTTTTTAAGTTATGACTAGAGGTTTGGATCAATCTTTCCGAAAATTTCATATTTCGGAAGAAATAAATTCGAAAAAAAAAACTTTAGAATTAAAATTTTGTTTTGATTTTTGTGTTTAGACAAGTATAATACATAAAAAATATAATGGTTGTCCAAAGTTTTTTTGTTGTTGCATATACATATATGTATATCATACATACATCATACATACATACATCAACGGAAAAAAAACCGGAAAAAGTAACAGCATTAAATTTCCCAACAGCATATTTGGTTGCTGTATTTTCTCAACGAGTGCAAACAAAATTTAAAGCAAACTTGTGCTTGCTCTTGCAGGTTTTCGTAAGATCAAATAATAATTGTTGGCTAAAAATTATGTTTTTGCTCATTGAACATATTACATTAATATGTATATACTCTTTTAACATTTAATGTTTTTGTGTTTTTTCTTTTAATTTTTTCGCTTCGCTGATGTTTCAACATCAGTGAAATTGTTTTGTGTGCCTCGATTATTGGATATATGTACTCTTCAAATCCTTTAGATAATATTATTTTATACCAGAACTATAAAACAAACTTCTTGATTTAAAAACTATGTATTAGCAGACTTCTATTTGTATATCTATGGATTTGTGTTTAAGTAATCGCCATTTTTAAAGTTGTTTTTTTAGTATAGCAAGCTATTAAAACATTCATCATACATACTTTTTTTGCAGCCAAGAAGGTATATAGCAAGGTACCTCGATACCAGATAACTTACAAGCCCAGCTGACTACTGCTTTTAGCCTGAAGAGCTGTCAAAATACACAACACCCAAACCCAAACAAATGGGTAACACAATTTAAAGATTTCAACCAACAAAATGCATGAAGCTTTTGTTGGTGTTGTGTTTATTTTAGTAATGCGGCTACCTGTTATCCTTAGTTACCTTAGACTGTGCCAACAATTCTGTCAGCTTTGATGGCAGAATTGTGTTTTGGTGGACAGTTGAAAGCAAAACAAATATAAAAACTGATTCAATAAAGTGCTTGTGTGAACGTAAATGCAAGTTCAAAAGAGAAGTGAAGAAGAATTGGTCAAGAAAACCTAACGTGTGCAAACTAATAGCTCGCACAAAAGCGAGGTCTTTGTATGGTCTCTCCTGATGAGAGTGTATTCTTTCACATCAAAATTTTTGCTAAATAAAAAGAAAAAATAATTAAAATTGAAATCGAGAATTTTAGCTGACATATTAAGAAATTTGATGACGACCAAATTTTGTAACACCTTGTTTCTGAAAGCAAAACCAAATGAAATTAGTAAACACAAACTTCTTTTCTTATCTTTAACCGTGAAAGTACTCATCGACCGATACGAGTACTTTTTGACCGATACCTACTTGGTACTTTGGTATTACAAGTATCGACGCTGAAAGTATGTACTTGGTATATATCAAGTGAAAAGCACCGAACATTCACTCGTATTCATTCATATCGTTTCAGGTCTAGTTTTGATTCACCTTCATACATATACATACATATACTTATAAATTCATATACATATGTATGCATGTGTATATTGAGGACGTCAATGTGCTATAAATAATTTAAATTAGCTTATCATTGGCAAACAATGGAAAATATATTTGTCTGGCTACTAACCTTGGGCTCAGAATTGCAAGTGGATTCCAGTTAGTGGAATCATTTTTACATCAGCGAACACACAACTGAACAAAATTATGGTTTTCACCAACTTCATGGTTCAGCACGCCTGCAATATAAATCAAGTGTTTGGCATACACACACATTACAGTTTGCTGGTTCCAGAAATTAGAACTGCTTATTTCAACTGTTGCATTCAAACAAGCGAGCCAAACACAATCATGCACACTTGTACCAACCCTTCACTTTATCAAGTGGTTAATTCTATTTTTGGTTTGTTTCTTCGATGTTTTTATAACATTTAACCTCAACAAGTGTACATGCAGATACGGTACACATACACATATGTATTTTGATTTTAGATTGGGCAAAATATATGTACTTACATACACACAAATATATAATTGTTTTCAGCTCTATCCATATGCTTATGTTCTCTCGTATATATAAATTAAAAAAATCTTATACAATCCACTTACTCAACGCTAAATATGTAATTTTATCGATACTCAGTCCCAATTTGGGATTGAATATGGCTAAAATTTGTACTTGAAAATTTCACTTGATTTAAGAGCAACCGTACTTTTGACGGCGATTGAGCTAGCTCTAAGTACGGAAGTATTGAATTTCCTTTTGAGTGCGAGTGCAGTTGTGCACTTGATTCGATATTGTTGAAGCCTATTTAATCCCAAATCGATACTTCTCTAAATTAATAATAATTTATAAATCAATTTGCCTATATCTGGATTTGAACCTGGAACCTAACTAAGTTAGAGCTTTTTCTCTGGTGACATTTAAAGTGTACGAAACCAGTATTGAGCTTAACGATTCCGTAAATGCTTGCCATTACCGGACACAATTCGGTTTGTACGCTGTACTTAAAAAGCATTTACGTAGTGTCAAATGCCAATAACGCCTACTTATCAAAACTTTATTCTTATTTACTTTTCTTCGTATACAACCCTATCTCAAATAAAAAAAAAATAGTAATTAAAACTGGAGAAATAAACAAATGCTTACCTTCAATAACATTAGTGGTGTTAGCTTTCTATAGCAATAACAAAAACTTCTTTGCTTGCAGTATGTAATGAAATACATAGATGTTGTTGTTGTCGAACTTCTACAACAGATAATTTTGTTATGCTTTGTGGCATGGTACAACTAATAAGGTAGCCTCATCAGCTAAACCCTAAATCATCTGACTACTTTAGGTTTTCAAGAGAATGCAGAGATGAAAGGCAGCCAAAAGGAAACACCAAATCAATGTAATCTCTCTTCTATAAGTGCAGAAGCGGCGGCTTTTTGACAGCTTACTGAAGTTGTACAAAAACAAAATGCATGTTATTTTTATTGAAGTTGTTGTTATTGTAGTGAAAAGGCTACCTTATTAGTTGCATCACGCTTTGTGGCTTACCATTTCGATAAATCGACGCCAAAAATCGATTTCAACATAAAGTTGGCAATTCATAATCGATCAGAAAATAATCGTTTTTTTTGGATTGAAAATCGGATATCGAATACAATCGAAATCGACTTACCAATCCCTATGGTATACCAATATCATGTAGATTTCTTGCTGTAACTCTCTAGTTCTGTGTGATCAAACGTTGAATGATTTTTGGGATTAGTAATACATTGCAAACGAAAATGATTTAAAAAACAGTTGTTCAGACACAAAATTAGAAACTAGTGTTAGGTATAACATTTTGAAATGCCGGCAATCTAAAGGTGATGATTTTTCGACGCGAGCGAGGATATTGAAATGAAATCAAATCCGCGAAATTGTCCGTTGTTTGCGTAACTGAAGGATGTGCCGGTGTTCACAATCGATAACAACATAAGTCGAATTAAAGCAAAATCGAGTTATATATTGTAAGATATTCTACAAACATAAATTCATAGTTATGTGAAATCTCCATGTCTCCATGAGAAAGTTTGATAAAAAGATCCAAACGAACCAGGATTGAAATAATCCCAAATAAACGTCCTATACAATTCGCAATGAGCACCAAAATATGCTAGACGATATGTTTTTATTAAATCGTATATGAATCAAACAGCATTATAATCTTTAATTTATCAAAAAATTCTTCTTTCTTCTTCCCATTTTGATTTTTTTAAAGAAAAACAGGTAGCGCTAAGTTTTGTTGACTGGATAGTGTGGAAGATATATATACTGCACACTAAACAGACAAATTAGTAGCAGTTAATCCTGGCTTACTCAAAAAGCTGTTAATCCTGATTTGCAATGAATATGTAGGGGTTATCCACTGAGCTCTTGCCAGAACCCAAGAAAATAAGTGCGTGAGGAAAACTATTCTGAACGTGAGCGTGCTTGACGTGAGCCATAAAACACCCAGCCGCACATATCTAGTATGTACAGCTTTGGTCTGTGTTGAGATTGTGTACGGGCACTGAAAGAACGTACATATATACCCTGCAACAAATAGCTGATGAAACTAAACCATTAACAACTTCATTACTAACGCATGCAAAGCAATTTTGTAGCTTTCAGCGTTGGCATTACAATGACTTTTTAAGAATTTTGATTTTTACGAATAAATTTGGTAATTTCATTTGGGACTAGGTTTGCGCATTAATGTTTTTATAGGTTCATTTGTTATTTGAGACAAATGGAGCTGTGGAACTTTTTTCCATACGTTTCAGTTTTCTATTACTAAAACTGCTACTGTCTTTTTGTTTAATTTAATCTAAATATAATTCTAAAATTGCGTATTCTATTCTCTTTAAATTGTTTTTGGAAATTTTTTGAAAAACTCTTTCTTTTATTTAATAATAAAGAAATTAATAGCGTTGTATTTAATCTTGTGGGTATTTTGAAAAAAGGATTTCGAATGATCACTTTGCTGAGGTGGTAACGCTGGTTTAAAAAACATGAATGTTTATAATCAGTTTTTTCATTGATATG